>CAIGQQ010022317.1:0-21687 GCA_903798035.1 Danio albolineatus
ATACTGTTTCAACTCATTATCTGCATTAGATGTTTTTTGCAGGGATTAAAGAGAACGTCTTCAAGACGGGACTTTCTGTATGAAATTTGTACAAAATGTATACTAAAATCAAAGAGCAACAAATTTGTGTACAGGAGTAGAGGTGAATGAGGTGGCAGAGAAGCTGACTTAAACTTGCTCAGAGAAACGCTGTTGCTGTTTACTTCACTGATATTTATCGAATATGCCTATTGATAGAAGGTTAGTGAAGAAATGTTATACCACCATGTAAAAGTATTTTGTAATATTTTAAAAATACAAAATACAGTCTTTTATTGACATACATGTTGTGGCTGCTGTATTTTGCAGTTTATTTTGATACACGTAATATTTAGATAGTTGGTATTTTATTTTAAAATACACTTCAATGCAGTTTGCCCATCCCTGAAAGTAATACAAGTTATTGCCAGAATAAGACAACACAGTATGTTTGCATGTATTTATTAAAATAAAGATACAAATAAAGCCTATTTCCTACATGTTTCGGTAAGGGCAGAAATAGTCCCTTAGGGTGAAGTGTTCATAACCTTTCTTCAAAATTTTCTATCAATCATAAACCCAAAAAATGGAAGCATAGGACGTCACCATTTAAACATATACTGAATGTTATAATGTGCTCCTGAAAGGAGATTTGACTTTCTAGTGGTTTAATGTTGACCTCACACAGGCATAGGCTGTCAGAATACCCATATACAGCCATTAATCCAGCTGATGTGTCGTGATATCCATTTTTGTAACTTTGCTGGCTTTTACAGGTCGTTAGGTTATAAAACGTTATAAAAACTGTGGACGTGGCCTGCTCTGTAATGGTGAGATTGCCATCTAGGGGTCACTGGTTAAACTGCATTAGTACATTTGTGTGTGGATCAAGAGTTGCGCGCAGATCAAGACTTGCGCGCAGATCAAGACTTGCGCGCGCGTGGATTTGCCGACAAACTGCGTGATATTAGTCTCAAAATTCAAACGAAGCCGGCAGTATAGATTCAAACAAAAAATCAATTCACACACGTGCGTCACCTGATCCGCAAATGCAAAACTTCCTTTTCACGCATGTAAATTAAGATGTATGAATGCAAAACATAATATTTGTTTTCGCGAACATGTTTTTGTTTGTGCAAATCTTAAATTCACAGACTCAGGTGGAAAGTTATTCGTTTGTGGATGTAAAATTGCATATACAACATTAATAGAGCACGTGGATGACAGCGCGTGCATTTGCAAATAATATTGATACTAAATTCATCCCATATTGGCCCACTGGTTAGTTGATGCCATCGCGCTGGCTTATGAATGCCAAGGCGAGCCGCGCCCCCTAAATGTGAGAGCGCACTCTACTAGAAGTGTCGCTTCTTCCTGGGCGTTAGCACGCGGCGCCTCTCTCACAGATATCTGCAGAGCTGCGGGCTGGGCGACACCCAATACATTCGCGAGGTTTTATAACCTTCGAGTGGAGCCGGTTTTCTCCAGGTTATTGGGTAACCCCGATCAATCTGGAGAAAATTAGACTCAGTGTCAACAAACGCTTGCTGCGCCAGGCTCCCTAACCCGGAGATACGTGCGCTTTCATTATTCTACTAGTAAGTTTCCCTTTTCAGGCGAACCCTAGAGAATTCCTCCGAGGCCCCCAGCACCTGACTCAGCGGAGGAGTCAAGTGCATGGCTCAGTGTGTTGTACTGGTATGCCCCCTTGTGGTCAACCCACATACTGAGGTTCGGTGCCAGCTATGAGCAATCCCCTCTTTTGGTGATGCCATAGGCATTTCTACCACAGTGTGTTCCCCCTTTTCCAGGTGGTCCCGTGTCTTCCCTAACAGCTAACCAGCCTATCGTATGTAGTACTCCCCCTATTCAGGGTTAGTCCATACATTTTATTGTCATCAAGCTCCCCCCTTATTGGGTAGCAGGTGACCTCCGCAGCGTCCTCCCCCTTCGGGGACTGACGCTTTCCCAACGTACTGTCGTATTCAAAAAATTCCTAGTCTATATTAGCTAGGTGAAGGCAATTTACGACTCCCGATAATAAATTATTTCCCATGTTAATGGTAATTAAGGGCCTAGGGACGTTGGAAGGTTGCGCTTTTGATGATGTCAGTGCGCTCACGCTATGCTTGGCAATCTGCACATCAGGAGCGTGACGGGCTTAGCTGCTGTGGCGTTTTCCATACAGTCTCCCATTGTCTGAGATTCAGACACACGTCGAAGTTCCCATATGAAGGGGAACGTCATGGTTACTTCCGTAACCCACGTTCCCCGAATGGGGAACGGAGACGTGTGTCTCCTCTGCCACAGCACCTGAGTCTCCAGCTGGGAGCTGAGTGATCGGCTCTTCAGCAGGCAATTCTGAAGGAGCTCCTCCGCAGCTGACTGATATAGCCCTAACGAGCTCATCAGGTTCAGCTGTGGAGCGAAGCTCCGCCAATGCAATTGGCATTTCATTGGCCCGTTTTCTTGATCTTCAGAACGATTGGTCGTCTAGCAACTCCCATTGTCTGAGATTCAGACACACGTCTCCGTTCCCCATTCGGGGAACGTGGGTTACGGAAGTAACCATGACGTTTTGTTTGTCTTTTTTACCATTGGACCTAGTGTCTGGAATAAAGAGAGTTTTTACATTTAAAGTAGGTCATGAATTAAATTGTCTTGGCATATTTATCATAAGTTGCCGTCTTGTAAATTACTTTGAAGCTTTCCAAATATGTACTTAAAAGTAAACTGTCAAAAAAGGTCTATGTTGAGCCCTGTTCACAGATTCTGGACTATTTTTCTCAGTGACAACACTTGGGAAATTAATATTTTTGGTGAACTAAAAGAATTAGTTAATTTCCAGAATGAACATTTCCTGATTATTTACTCACCACTTGTCATCCAAGATGTTCATTTCTTTCTTTCTTTGGATGAAAATAAATGAAGGTAATTGGAAAAAATATACAGTACATGATTTGTCTTCAAATAGAAGAAGGCAGTAGCGCTCAGTTGTGTAAAATTAAAAACTGCAGTTTCAGACAATCATTAAAGGTGACATGCATTGCATTGGTTCAATAAGTTAAGTTGTTCTCTAATATCAACATAGTAGATATATTGTTTAGGCAAGTAATAAAATATCCAAAAATGGTTTTCTTTGCTCATACATTACTCCATAAAATTATGACTATAATCAGAAGGTTCATAATTGACCATATTTTGATCAATTGTGAATATTAATGAGCTCCACTCTGATGTGCAGCTCTCATGGACAGGCAGACTCACACACACACACACACCTACACTCACACACACACAGCATGATACGCTGAACACACAAAGGATGTACAGGAGTTAGACAATGAAACTGAAACACCAATTTGACAATGAAACTGAAACACCAATTTGGCCAATTTGTTATATCTGGGTACACAGCAGAATTCATGCGTCCATTTATCTTAGCATGTCGTCCATGTCCTGAAGCAGCAAAACAGCCTCTGACCACTACACCACCACCAACACATTTTACTTTTGGCATCATGTTTTTTTCTGAAATCCAGTGTTTCTTTTACATTGCACATACTGGGACACACACCTTTAGTGTATTTTGCCAAAAATCTTGGAGATCATTAAGATGTTTTCTGGCAAAACTGAGATTTCTTTTTAAAAACTGATAATTCTTTTTGCTCAGCAGTGATTTTCATCTTGGAACTCTGCCATGCAAACCATTTTACCCAGCCTCTTTCTTATGGTAGAGCCATAAACACTCACCTTAACAGAAGCAAGTAAAGCCCCAGTCAGATCACATGATTTTAGCATGATTTTCTTGATGTAGGGTGTCATAGAGATTCATAAACGACAAACAGGCGTCGTGACACAAGATTCAATCGTTTCTTCTCGTGTGATGTGGCATAGTTCACGGCACCCGATTCCGGGCCTGCGACGCCTCGCGATACCGTCGCAGAAAGTCTAGCATGTTTAAATTTTTTTGCGTTCTTTACGACGAGTTCCGTCATGTGGGTGACACTGCCCAATAGGTGCTGCCGTTAATGCGCTGGTTAGGTAGTCAAAAAATAGGCTGCATATTTACTTATGGGTGGGTCACGGGTGGATATGACTAGTTCCTGAGTTCTCTCATCCAGGGGTGCCTGCAGGATTTTATTTAAAGATGCACATATCCAGCACCAACCTGCCACATCAATCTCACTAAACACTGATGCTTGCTGTCAAAATAAAGATGAACTGAATTAATATGAATAAAAAAATGAAACTGAGATAAGAAATATTGTTGTAGATGTTACAAGATGACTGATCATGAAGGAATGTGTAGTCTGGCACATTTGTTACCCACGACAAGTCAAGATTTTGTAAAAAAAAAAATTTTAAAGCATAATCTGACAAAGTGACTTTCGTAACAGACAATAAAAATCGTGTGATCTGACAGGGGCTTAAGACTTTTCTCATGGCTATGTAGATTTGTATTTTGTTTTCTATTAATAAAAACTTCATTGTAAACTGCATGATGTGTTTACATGTGTTCTCTTACTAGTAGTTAATAATATTTACATTTGTTTGATGATCTAAAACATTAAAGTTTGAAAAGCGTGCAAATAAATTTCACACTACTGTATGTATTTATAAATACCACAATTACAATTATGCCTGAACTGGTTTCATATTTTGTTCTGCACCATAATTTTAAAGAAGATTACAAACTAATAACAATCTGAGGAAGACTTGCTGAAAAGATAAAATTTTGTAAACTGACCTCATCTAAAGGGACCTGATTGTCCTTGTTGATGTCTAGAGCCTCGAATGGCTGAACTGGACTATCTTGGAGCCAAACGAACAGGTATCCTTCAGGGACCCCCTTCTGCAGGGACAACAACTCCAGTTCAAAGCGCAGCACTGCACTTCCGGGAACAATACCAGCTAGAAAAATAAGACAATACCAAATAAAGATGATCATTATTTGACAAGAACACAGTTGAAGCGATCTCAGCATTCAGTGAAGAATGGCGGTACATCTTGTGAGTGTAAATTTATATTAAGCGTGTCATATGCTTGGGTTAATTTCTTCTAGTTGGCAACACTTATTTCATCAGTTATTAAGTTAAAGTGTCTTTGCAACTATGTTTACTAGTCAGAAAGAATTGTTTTGTCAGTTGTTAAGTAAAAGTATTTTTACATTGAAGTTTGCTAGTCAGAAATAATTATTTCTTCGGTTAAGTTAAAATGCAAGTCAGAGAAAAGTATTTCCAATTAGGGAACAGTTAGCAGCAAACATTTTGATTCACTGATTCTTTGAGCTGGAGGCTTTTTAAGCAATTAGTGAGCAGTTAAGCACAGCTTAGTTCAAGTAGAGCTTGAGTAGCTGTATGTATATACAGTGCATCCGGAAAGTATTCATATCGCTTCACTTTTCCACATTTTATTATGTTATAGCCTTATTCAAAATGGATTAAATTAATTTATTTCTCAAAATTCTACACACAATACCCCATAATGACAATGTGGAATTTTTTTTTGAAATTGTTGCAAATATATATAAAAAGTTTATAATAAAAAAATAAAATAAATATAAAAATCACATGTACATAAATATTCACAGCCTTTGCCGTGAAGCTCTAAATTGAGCTCAGGTACATTCTGTTTCCACTGATCATTCTTGAGATGTTTTAGCAGCTTACTTGGAGTTCACCTGTGGTAAATTCAATTGATTGGACATGATTTGAAAAGGCATACACCTGTCTTTATGAGGTCCCAGGGTTGACAGTGCATGTCAGAGCACAAACCACGCATGAAGACAAGGGAATCGTCTGTAAACCTGTGAGACAAGATTGTCTGAAGGCACAAGGCTAGGGAAGGTTACAGAAAAAGTGGAAGATGTTTGGAACCACCAGGACCCTTCCTAAAGCTGGCCGGTCATCTAAGCTGAGTGATTGGGGGAGAAGGGCCTTTGTCAGGGAGGTGATCAATAACTTGATTGTCTGAGCTCCAGCGTTCTCCTGTGGAGAGTGGAGAACCTTCCAGAAGGAAAACCATCTGTCCTTCAATCCAGCAATCAGTCTTGTTTGGCTGAGTGGCCAGGCATAAGCCCCTACATAGTAAAGGGCACATAGCAGCCCGACTGAAATTTGCCAAAAGGCATCTGAAGGACTCTCAGACCATAAGAAACAAAATTCTGTGGTCTAAAGAGACTAAAATTTCACTCTTTTGAATGAATGCCAGGCATTACGTTTGGAACACTCGTCACCAGGCTAATACCATCCCTACAGTGAAGCATGGTGGTGGCAGCATCATGCTGTAGGGATGTTTTTCAGCAGCAGGAACTGGAAGACTGGTCAGGATAGAGGGAAAAATGAATGCAGCAATGTACAGAGACATCCTGAATGAAAACCTGCTTCAGAGTGCACACCGCCAAAATATCAATGGAGTGGCTTCACAACAATTCAGTGAATGTCCTTGAATGGCCCAGCCAGAGCTCAGACCTAAATCCTATTGAACATATTGGAGAGATCTGAAAATGGCTGTATACCTGATAGAGCTTGAGAGGTACTGCAGAGAGGAATGGGCAAAAATTCCCAAAGACAGGTGTGCCAAGCTTGTAGCATCATATTCAAAAAGACCTGAGGCTGTAATTGCTGCCAAAGGTGCATCGAAAAAGTATTGAGCAAAGGCTGTGAATACTTATGTTCATGTGATTTTTCAGGTTTTTTATTTTTAATAAATTTGCAACAATTTCAAAAAATCTTTTTTTCACATTGTCATTATGGGATATTGTGTGTAGAATTTTGAGGAAATAAATTAATTTAATCCATTAAGAAATAAGGCTGCAACATAAAAAATGTGGGAAAAATGAAGCGCTACAAATACTTTCCGGATGCACTGTACATAGGTAGAAACAAAGCGTTGATCCTCCTCATGTGAAGACTGACAAGGATAATGATGTTCAACTTGACCTGCACAATTCCACCGAGTAGGGACAGTCACACTGCACTACAGTAGGGTTTTCCATTTACTTTTTACACAATGTGTTTGCAATATATTCCTGTCACAACCACGCACACAAAGAACTTTGCATTCACCCTCACTCCCCACCTGATCGGGAGGGGCGGAGGGACTGGTCTTCTCATTTCGAATGATTGGAAAAACTCCAAATTTGTTGACTTTATGAATAATTCCTGTTTTTAATACCATGCAGTCTCTTTCACTTCTCATGCTACATTTCATATACTGGTCATTTACCGTTCTCCTAGTCAGTTGGGTGCATTTATTGAGGAATTAGATGGGTTGCTGTCCTCATTTCCCAAGGATGACAGCCCGTTTGTATTATTAGGTACTAGGACAAACCTTATGCTATAGATTTCCATTCACTCATTACATCACTCAACTTCAACCAGCTCACCACCACATACACACTGAAATCTGGCAGTCAACTCGACCTTATCTACACAAGACATTGCAGTTCTAAGAGAACACGCGACAGCACTGAGGGCAAAAGCACTGAGACGGACCTTAGCAGATATCAACCCAAGCTTATATCATTTGCCTCCCAACATCATTCAGCCAAAACCTTATACTACCATAACAAAATTAACATAATTTCAGACACCCACAAACTATTCAGGACATTTAATACCCTCTGCCTTCCTCCGCCACCTCCTTATTAGTTGATGATGCCTACACCCCCACCCCACCCACACACACATACATATACACACACACACACACAAATTAGCAGTCTGTTACACACCATGTCCAACCTAAATGTCCATCAAACAAAACCCTCTGAAGGAAATTAACTCTTACCTTCTCCCTCTTTACTGAGGAATAAGAATCCAGACTTTCTGCCCATCCCCAACCTGCCCTCTGAACCCAATCCCCTCATACATCCTGTGGCACATTTCCCTGGCCATAGTGCCAGCACTAAAACATATCAACACTTCACTTGGCATTGGCACATTGCCAACCATGTTAAGGCTGGCCCAGTTAACCCTACTGCCCAAAAATGCTCAAAGGTTGAAAGTTACAGACCAGTCCTTCTCCTTCCTTTTATTGTCAAAGAACTGAAAAGGGTTGTGTTCAACCAAATTCATGGTGGTCAAATGCATCCGGGAACAGTTCGGAAAGCCTAGTGTGAGTACACCCTAGGTCTTACCTCACCAGCAGATTGTTCAGGGTTGCCTGGAGAAGAGAGATATCCAAAGGTCATCAGCTGTTCACTGAGGTCTTGGTCTTGGTCCTTTTCTATTTACTCCACATCACTGGGAACCATTGTTTAATCATATGGTTTCTCTTATCATTGTTATGCTGATGACACACAACTCTATCATTTTTCATCCTGATGACCCAAAGTTCATTGCAAGGATCTCCCACTGCCTGAAGGGTATCTCAAATTGGATGAAATGCACACACATTCAACACACTTTGTCAATCCGGCTGGGATCATCTACTATTACCCCATGCAATTTAGCAAGAAATCTTGGGGTCATCCTGCATGACGTGCATGAAGGTGTACCAAGGTAAGATTCAACAAAAACAAAAATTAAGTGCATTGTACTTTTGTTTTATGTTATTTAATTTATTTCTCTAACATTTGAAAAATATAGTTTTATTTTTCTTATTTAAATGTGTTAAATTTAGGTTGTAATAATTTTAGTTTTTGTGTCTGACAAGGTTTTTCAGAGAGTTTTTGTGATATATATATTTGTTATTTTATAACAAAACAAAATTTTTGTTTTGGGGTAGGTTAACATTGTAAATTGCTGATGTGTGCTAGAGTTGTGTGCAAGCAAGACTACGGGAGTGCCATATGGTGACACTTTTTATTTTTGGGCTGTTGTTTTCCTTGCTAGTCTGGAAACACCTTATGTTATTTTAATCTTCTCACTTTAACAGTAGAAATAGGACCAGATGTAATACCAAATTATATGCATAAATCACGTCAAGGGACACACTTATAGTAATATAAAAAATGTAAGTTTTTACAGTTTTATTTCGATTTTCAAAACTTTGAATTTTAAAATGATTTTGTAAATGTATGTTCAGTTATCCCCATAACAGACCAAATAATTGAGTAATTCTGGGGCTTCTAAATAAGTGATAAAGTTGTAAATTATGCAGAGAATTCTCATCAAAGCACCAATAACATATTTTACTACCAATCACATTTAATATCTAATTACTTTTTGCTTTTGACTGGCCAAATGTAGGTACAGTATTAGTCCATTATTGAATTAAGTTCAAGCCAAGAGGATGAACACACAAACACAAGGCAAGACAAACCTCCTTTCTCTCCATGTCCAAGATGTGGTGGTACTATTACTGTTCGTCTCTCTCCTACACACATATTCCTAAGTGCCTCATCCAGGCCATCAATTATTTTATCCCCTCCAAGCAGCACATCCTGTGGAGTCTCATAGTCATGTCTATAACGATCAGAGATCAACAAGGACTAATGAGAGCCAAAATCACAAAATGGTTAACACATTCTCTTAGACAAACAATGAAGAAACTCACGATGAAAAGAGCAGCGTGCCGTCCAACAATGAGCAATTGTAGTGGTACTGTATAAAGTCATTCACTTCGCTGCTTTCGTTACAAGCCTCAGATCGATGCAATATATCCACCTGTACAGGATCTTTGATGTTGTGGAAGTCTATCACATGGATATCAAACACCAACACAGCTGAACCCGGGATGTCTTTACCTGTTCAAAACAGAGCTACATTTTTTAAAATCGCATTTTAAAAACATGTGAACATATTTTACAATTGAAATCAACGTCACAACAAATAATTCGGAATTTGCTAGCTGTATGTTCTGTGTATACAGTACATAGTGTGTTTGTTTTGTTTTCATTTTTATGCAACACAATACAATGTAAATTACACCGATTAGGGGTACATTCCCCAATGCTGAACTTGTAGGATTTTCTATATATCTAACAAACCACTAGAACAGTTATATATTTTGCTGACTTATGTACATATATTATCCCAAATGTTTAGAAGAACATTCATATCTAAAGAAATAAGCAATTTGAATTAGCCAAACCGGACTGTGTGCTGTCATTTAGCATGGTGACGCACCATGCACCCTCGATTCTGGTTTGGTTTTAGACAAAATGTTGGGAAACACCAAAGATGCTTTACAGTTTTTTCCAACATCTTACACACATTTTTAAAACAGTCACCTTTTTTCACACACAGTTCCGAAAACTGCACACACAAAATGCAAAATGCCTCACATCTTCTTCAAAATGTAACACTGCATTCAAAATGCCATGAACACTTGTCAGTATGAAACATCTGCATCTTTTAGGATAGTAAATGTTTAGACATATCAAGTAAACACTGCTGTTTTATAGGCTTATATCTACATTTCAATACAATCTTCTACAGTGAAAGTAATCTGCTAAGAGGGGTAACAGGTACACTGTAAACACCAATGACATGTAGAAACAGAAAATATATATATTTTTTCCAACTGCTTTAAAATCTTTACATGTCACATGGTTTCTGAAACCTGTCACTCCAAATGCAAAACTAAACCCTAAACCCTGAACTCAGTTGCATAAAACATTTTTTTCAAAACACTATACACAATTTTCTATTGGAAACACACAAATCTAACAGGAACTGACCTGTTATCTTTTTCTAAACACAACCCCTCAAAATGTTACATTAATTCACCAGATCACTCATACTTCCTGCTCAAATGTGGAAACACTAATTTCTTAACTGAGCACTCACTGTTTTACTGTTGTACAGGCCTATGAATATGTCAAAGGCTGTTCTGGTCCAGAAAAATAAAGGTTTGCCACCCATCCACGATTTGTAGTTTTATTTTTGATGTTTTTCTAAATTCTAAATTCCTCTAAAAAGTATAGAGAAATTCTTCTCAGTCTAGCGTTGGAAAGTGTATGATGGCCAACCCTACAGTATGGCTGCTTCTCCAGGCAATGGAAGCTTCTCCCTCTGAGACCCCCCACACACAACTGCGATCTTTACTGTATTCTAGAGAACAAATATTTTTACATTTTTTGATACAGTATGTTTATGGTTTTGTTGTATGGAACAGTAATGTTTGGCCTATTAAATATTTTCTGTTTCTTCATGTCATTGGTGTTTACAATGTCCCTGTTACTCCTCTCATTAGATTATTGTCACTGTAAAACAAAGTACTGAATTGTAGATAAAAGCCTTTGAAAGAGCAAAGCGCTTTACATTTAGAACAACAGTGTTTACATGGTGTACCCAAACATTTACTATTATGGGAAAGTGTTTGCCATTTGATGCAAATGTTTCCCTCTGACATGCGTTTATGGCATTTTAAATGCAGTGATACATTTTGAAGTAGATGTGATGCATTTAGCATTTTTGTGGTGTGCAGCTTTGATAATTGTGTGTAGAGTTTTGAAAAAAGGGTGACAAGCAGTTGGAAAAAACTGTATTAGGCCAAACATTGCTGTTGTATACAGTAGCATACAACAAAACCATAAACATGTGTAAAGCAAAAGTATATTCTTTAGAATACAGTAAAGAACACAATTGTGTGTGGCAGGGGATCAGGGGGGAGCGTCCATTGCCTGGAGAAGCATTTTGCGGGCATAAGGTGGGCCATGATACACTTTACAGCGTCAGGCTGAAAATAATTCCTCTATTTTTTCTAGAGGAATTTCGAATTTAGAAAAGGTCAATATGGGCGTAGGTGCAAAACTACGAATTGTTTAATGGATGACAACCCATTTATGGACCATAAAAGACCAGTGTCCCATCACTTTTGACGCATTTATATGCTTATACTACAATAAAGCAGTGATTGGTCAGTGATCAGTAAAGAAATTAGTGTTTCCAAGTGTGAGGAGTGTGTGTGAGAGACCTGGAGAATAAGTGTAGCATTTTGAATGGTTGTGTTTGGAAAAGGAAAGCAAATATCTTCCTGTTAGACTTTCGCATTTTAGGCCGAGCATTGTTTATACACAGCAAATTTCTGGAGTTGAAAAGTTAGGTGTTAGGCAAAAAAGTTGGAAAGAGTTACATTTTTGGAGTTTATTTTTAAACTCTAACACAATTTTATGTTTTGATACTCCCTGCTGTGTTGTATTTGGGAGTTCATTCACTTGTTCATTCACACAGGAACGGTGTTCAGGAACGTGCTTTAACTCCGCCATTACACAACCCTTCTGAGCAGCACAAGAGAAATGGAGTCATGGTCTTAGTTGTGAGGTAGGTATTGTTATACAATTCTAAAAGCTTTTCCATTGTGGCTGTTTTGTGTGGTATTTTAATCATTTTTGTGGATGTGAACAAGCTAATGATAGTTAATCTTTACTTTCCCTGTGTTTCTGAAAATGTGTGTTCTGCTGTCAAAAAGAAGAGGTGCTTGATCAGATGAAGAAACCTGTTGTTCAGTTTTCAAAAAGGCTAAATTACACAACGAGGTAAAATTGATATCTTTTATCCAGCAACACAGCTTTATGTCTGTAAGATCTGATACTTTGTGTAAAATTGCTCATGGAATGTTTTGGATTGTAAAATGATTTAGTCGTGACCGTGAGAGTATGCTCTATATATATATATATATAATATATATATATATTAGGGCTGTAACGATACACCAAACCCACAATTCGGTTCGTATCATGATTTTTGACCCATGATTCGATTCGTATCACGATTTTTTTTCGTGAGGAGTGGGAATTTTTTTTTTTTTTAAACAATATTTTTTATCAATTCATTTGAAAAATCTTTATAAACTGAACACCAAAGAACAAGATTAACCATGCAAATTATTAACTATATAAATAGCCAAATATAAAATAAATAAATAGACAAAGCTATAACACTTCTGTTTTTTTTGTAACAAAATACTGTTGAAAAACAAACAGAACTAAACTCCATTGTGGAGATGGTTCGAGCATGTTGAAAATTCTTTTTCAATCAAGTTCTCTTACATTTAAGAGATGTAAACTTTGCCTGACAAATGTGGCAGCATGTGGAGGAAACACAACTAATTTATACAAAGCGCACAAGAATGAGGCTGCCAAAATGGGCAATGCAGTAAAAAAAAAATCGACCGCAGAAGTCAGACGAACAGGTGCAGCCATCAATTAGTGATGCACAAAATATAGGAGGGACAATGTAAGGTGGAACAAATGAACTGATGCAGTAACCAAGAATCTCTGCGAAAAAAATAGTGTCTTTCAGTACTTTTTTTTTCTTTCGGAGACCTCGTAACCACACCTGACAGCTATAATGAATTGTCCGGACGTACATATTTCTCCAAAACAGCTATTCTACGAGCCTACAAACGTATCCATGGTGAGCTGCAACAGCCCAATTCCACCACAGTCGAGTATTTTACAACAGATGTGGTCGAGTACAAAAATGACACTTTACATGTCGCTAACTTTCTATTTCATTGACACGGAATGGACAATGCCTCCAAACTGAACCTAGCTGTGCCCAACACAATTGAGAAGATGGAGAAAGCCCGCACGGACCGTGCCCTTTCTGCTGTGAACTATTAAATTCTTATTTTCCCCAGAGCGGAAAAAATTTTCACCGCTCAGTTGGACAGGCACCAACAAAAATATAATTCATACATTCTTCTTGGAAAAAAATATCTTTTTGAAACGAATTTCGTTAGGTATAATTTTTATCTTAATTGTGATGTGGTTTTGGTTGGTCAGTTAACTACTAGATTAAAAAGAATAACGAATAACCTTTGCGGTGATGCGCTTCAAAACAAGCGCGCTATATGCTTCAGCGCCAAAACACAAGTTGCCGTGAGATTGTGTTGGTTTGGTAAATAAAATAGCCTAAATAAAATTAAAATTAAATATTCCTAGTTTCAGAGAACCCCATATTAAAGTCGGGACATCTGGTGAATGCCCGTCTCTCTCTGTGCAGCCAGATTAACAGTGTGAGCAAAGCATCTTATATGCGGTAAAAAAAAACAGCCGCTTCGACAGCATTGGCAATGTTTCGTTGTCTGTTGTCACGGGAACTTTTGATATGCTGATCTTCCAATCTATCACAGCCTCTTTACGTATTATGTGTGTACTTTACGTATCATCTGTATGTTGGTTGTGTTGCCTGTCACTAAAGCACTTACGGCATATTGTGTGGGTCTTGTCGATCCCGCAATTGCCATCCTTTATCTCCACTGGGTAGCTGAAATGTTGCCATACTGCTGCTGACTTATATGAAAAGGGAGGGTCCGCAATCTCTGGGTTAGTTGCCATGTTTCCTCACGTTCTTCTTCAACTAGCTCAACTTTTGCAGGAAGGTGTTACATGATTGAAAAGTTAGTCACGGGTGTGTCGCGATTCTTCCTTATCACATCGTGACACAGGATCGTGGATCTTAGTGTCGCGATTTCGGGTTCATATCGCGTATCGTTACAGCCCTAATATATATATATTTGCTCACACTTTATTTAAATTCTCCTATTATTAATACATTATGATTTTGCCTCAGTAAACTCCTAATTAGCTTCTTGTTAGCATTTATTCAGATAGTAGTTGGGTTTAGCTATTGAGCAAGAATAGGTATACAGAATAAAATCATGCAGAATATATACTTAATGCTTAATAAGTACTAATAAACTGCAAATATCATAATAACAGGCATGTAGTTACTTCATATTGAGAATTAATACATAAAGTGTTGCCATATATTTTACAAAAAAGGTTAATAAAACACATTCTTGTCACTGAAATACAGAAGACCACAGCATTAGCAACAACACATAGGTTGTAGGTTTGATTCCAAAGGGATTCGTGAACTGATACAAACCTAAACAGAAGTTGTCTATTTTTCCTACGGATCTGAAACTGTGTTCTTGTGTCCTCAGACAATCGAAAGTGAATTGCTATCTCCAGAAAGGCTAGCACTGGAGAAAAGATGCTAACAGATAAGCAGATATCACAGACGTCCTTGGTTAACAGCGATTCAGCAAAAACACACTTCTGCTGGAACTTATAAAAGGCTATTTCATAAACTTCATGGGAAGAAGCACTTCAGATGTTAAACACACACCGGCTGGCCAATTTTCCATGTAAATAGTCACCTCTGACAGGTTTGTTTCTATAAAAACTGTTTATGTTTTGCTTGTTGACAGGAAGCTGCTGCCGTAATGCCAAATGTGGAGAGTCTTGTCTGGAAAAACTGCCAAGATCCGACTGATGCAATTCACAGAGATTTACAGAAACTTAAAGCTGGAGATTGGCTTTTAACAGGGTCAAAAATAGACAACCGGATGGGAGTGTGAGGATGAAGGAGAGATGCTTGTGGGCTGTTGGTTTGAACATTTAAAGCTTGATATGAGACAATAAGAGGCTAAAAATATCACACATTTAGGTTCTGGGATGACGTCCAAAATTAACATTTGTCATCTGCCAATTGCAAAACATGTAAAAACATAGTCTATTTATCGTGAGTCAAAAATAAATCACAGAGGTCACAGTTTCAGCTCAGAATCACATTTTTGTAGATTATTTGCAATATAGAGTAAAAGATGTGCACTTTGAAGCTCATTTTCAGATGCAAAAATGCATTGTAATGTAAGTGAAATGGCCTAAAAACGGCCCCAAAAAGTTTTCCATATATAGTTGAAAATTAAAATGCACTAATATATTACTAAAATGAAAAGTTGTATATTTTTATTCATTAATTCATTTTCTTTTCGGCTTAGTCCCTTTATTAATCTGGAGTTGCCACAGCGGAATGAACCGCCAACTTATCTAGCATTTGTTTTACGCAGCGGATGCCCTTCCAGCTGCAACCCATCTCTGGGAAACATCCATACACACTCATTCACACACATACACTACGGACAATTTAGCCTTACCCAATTCATCTATACCACATGTCTTTGGACTTGTGGGGGAAACCGGAGCACCCGGAGGAAACCCACGCAACCACGGGGAGAACATGCAAACTCACAGAAATGCCAACTGACCCAGCTGAGGCTCGAACCAGCGACCTTCTTGCTGTGAGGCAAATGTGCTACTCACTACACCACCGTGGCATCCTTGTATATTTTTATATTACACTGAAAAAACAATGGCTTTTTGGTGTGGTAAAATCGTTTAAATTTGCTGACCTCATGATAAAATTGTAATATTAAATGTCAAACATAGCTGGAATTTCCTAAAAGTACTATTTTTTACTATTTACACATGAACTTTGTGTAATAAATGAAAAAGTTAAATATTAGTATTTGTTTACTTGTATTTTTTACAATTATTTTCTAATTATTGCAAATTATATTGTCAATTTGATCAAAAGCATTTACTTGGTTGGTATAGCATAAAAACATCACATCCATTCATTATACTCTGATAAAATAAAGTAAGTGAAGATACTGCGGAAATTGGAAATATTGTAACGAATAAGATATATTTAATTTGATAATAAACAATGACTATTTATTATACATTGATAAAACAGTAAGTGAAGATACTGCAGAAAATGTAAATATTGTAACAAATAAGGTATACATGAAGAGTTTCGTTGCAAAACGAGATATATCCATTTTGAGAAATGTTGGTTATTTGACATTATTATTGAAGACATCAACAGTCAAGTTTATTCACAATTTCTGTACGTTAAACTATTACTGGAGCTCAATGAAGGCCAGGGACACATATTCTTCAAATCCAGGATATTTTTTATTGAATTTTATGTCCATAAATAGTTCATAAATAAGTCAAAAAGCATGCCAAAATGCAACATATTTAACGTAACATTGTCAAACATCTTAAATTGATTAAAATCAATAAACACTATATGGAACAGTATATACAAAGATTGATTATTAATGATAAGATTCTGAGTTAGTTTTGGCCAGAACGTACACAATATAACAGAACTTTTTCTCTTTTTTTTTGCTGGGGCACCAATGGCTTTAAGCAGCTTCACTGCAGCATTTGAAGAAATCTTTTGGATCATCAGTGGGAAAATTAACAATAATTTATCAATAGATCGTAAATATTAATAATATTCTAACACATAATGCCATAATAGACATTATGTGCCTCTGGCGTGTGCCAGTAATCCAGGCCAGTCCCTGAATGAAAAGGTCGGATAACAACATACCGGCTGAGCTGTCAGAGCAAACTAACTGCAGGATGTTTATCGCTTCAACCATCCTTAAACAGCTTCAGACTAATTGTGATTAGTTATAATATAGAGAAGTAAGATTAAGTTAGTTAAATAAACGACTTGTAGCTCGTTACAGAAAGAGTGGAGGCTCCTGAACACCGCTGCTGAAAACCAAACCTGTATGATCAGAGCAGGCGGAGCCGCGATAGCACAGTTTCTGTTTCACTGAGTCCGCGGACACAAGCTCGCCTCGTCCCGTCATATTTAATGACTTATTTCACTGTAATAATAATATTATTATTATTATTATTATTATTATTATTATTATTATTATTATTATTATTATTATGCAGCTGGAATGACCGGCTCCAATCTGTCATCAAAATCCATGAGGTTAGCTGGACTCTGAAGCTTTGATTCTCTGACTGACAGACGGACGTAGCCTGTGACTGACAGCTCGCCTACAGTATAAACAATTAAATGGCAAACGTTTTTAGTTAGCCTAGTGAATCCTCTTTTTAAAAACGTATGTTTTTTTGTTTTGATATTATCGTTAAATCAATGAGCAAACTCGGAGCACTTCGCCGGCGGTGACTCTCCTGCAGGGGATGCTGAGCTCGCACATATACTGTTCTATATATAACAGTTCTATAACTATATCGCACTTTGTAAAGAAACTGGTCTGGCGGACATCGCGTTTTGTGAAAAAATACATTTTGTAGTGGCCTAAAATGTTTTTTCTTAAATTGTGTTAATGGCAGCAGTTCACACATAGATAAGGAACATCTGAACAGTGATTTACAATCATAAAATCCAAATGTCAAAAAATGTTTATCGCGTTTTGCAATCAAACTCTTCATATGATAAAAATAATTACTATTGCTAAACAAAAATTAAATATATTAATTTAAATACACTTAGATTCGAAATGAAAGATAGTAAGTTAATTTTACTTCATTTATTTAGGAGTGTTAGGTTAAACTTTGAGCGGATTTAACATATTGACAGGTTATTATAAGATTAGTAATTTGAATTTTACTTATGCAAATTGTTACGAGGATTTAATCAAGGGTCTTAAATCAATAAACAGCTGTATATGACAGATTTTACAATACTTAGTTCATTGATTAATGCATTAACCAACACAGCTAATGATTGTAAAGCTTCCCATTAGGTACAACACGACCCGCTTTGCCTACATCCTTTTTTTAATCAAAGCTTGTTCATTTTGACCTCAAGTAATCCTCAAGATTGAAGCCATATCGCTCGAGTTCAGTCAGATAAAACGTCTTTGGTTTTCGTGACTCACATCTCAAGATGTTGGAGTTTAACAGAGGCCAAGCAGATAAAATGTTCTGGCCCGGACTGTAAAAAGCAGCTCTCCTATCATTCATGAGCTCCAGTCAAAAATACGTCCCAGTCGCTTTACAATCACTCCGGCTAAGATTCCAGACAAATGAGGCACCCTTGAGAGTGACAGAAGTACTCACGAGCGCTGAAAACAAGCTGAAACAATGATGAGTGTCTGCGTGGCTCTGTTTTTAGCCTAAATAAATAAGAAATGCTCCTGAAAGAGCGGTTTCCCGCGTCTTTTGACAAGCGCGCGAATGATGATGAAAGCGCGCGCATATAGCCTACAGTGTAGATGAAAGCCTAAATCTCCTGTTGTGACTGAGTCATCGTGAATAAAAGAGCAGTTTTACATAATTACTGAAACTGTGTCCGCTAAGGAGCCGTCGGAGATTAACTCCAGGACATGTGATTTTAGTGTATAACAGTTTTGCGTCGAAATAGCCCCGTCGGGTCATTACCGACGCGGCTGTTTCGCGTCCGTCATCGTATTTAAAACGCTTATAAGTCTCCGGTAAAGCACGAGAGGCTGTGAGTCTGACAGAAAAAAAGATGAAAGCCGACGGGAACATCATGCAGGGCGGCGTTTCGATGCTGAACGCCCGCGAATGAGGATCAAAGCCGGGATTCAGTGGAGTCCATCAGCCGAGCTCAACATCCAGCCGCCATTTATAAATTCTGATATATGTCACGCTGACTGAGACGTCAAACCCTGATTATGCTGAATGTGAACACTGCATGTAAAGTATACTTCTGTTTTCTCACAGTTTAATCCAAGTTTTTATTGTAATAGTTTTTATTTCAATACTGTTTTTACACTTGAATATAGTTCTTAAATAATTGATATATGTCACGCTGACTGAGCCGTCAAACACTGAATATGCTGAATATGAACAGTGTATGAAAAGTATACGTCTGTGTTGTCGATGTTTAATCGTAGTTTTCTTTTTATTACTTTTTATTTCCATATATATTCAAATTTGCTGCTCATTTAAGTTCAGTTTTAGTATGTTTGAATGATGTTTTTGTCAGGTTTAGTTTATTTTTTAGTTTGTGAACACATTTCTATGTAGTTTTGATATACTTAGTTTCAGTAATTCTTGTTTACACACATTGATTGTCAATCAGAGTTTATGTTTGCACAGTTTACACTGCTTTTGATGCTAAATAAAATCATAGTTTGGACAAACACTGAATCTAAAACATAAATGCAACAAATAAAAGTAAAAACGATTAATTCAGACCAACATATCAAAACTCATAGGCTACTTTAATTAAACAAGGCAAGTTTACATTTTTATTTGAACTACATTTCATTTGATGTTCATTGAACATAACGTTCATTTGCGGGATAGATTTTCCACATCAGAATTATTGTTTATGACTTCTGAAAACAATTATTTAATTGAGCTAATTATTATTTTAATTCAGTTAGTTTTTAAGTGACCTTTGTTAGTTTAATTTAGTTTTAGTTTACTTCAGTTAATGAATATTAGTTTTGACCTAGAGTACTAAAACAACATTGGTTTGATCAATCATTTTGATCATTTTAAAATAATCAAACTGCAAGACACCACATAGCTACAGCTTCAACAAGTGATATCTGCATTATATTATATATAACTCAGAGCCCGATTGATTTGATTTAATTTAATTTAATTTAATTTAATTTAATTTAATTTAATTTAATTTAATTTAATTTAATTTAATTTCATTTCATTTCATTTAATTTCATTTAAATGCATCTGCTTCAGAAGTGCCGTTAAACCGTGACATTCTGTCAAAGTTAAAATGCTAATCATGGCTTAAAGGAATAATTCAGCCTATAATATTTCCTTTCTTTCGAACATCTGAGCTTTTTCTTTTCATACAATCTCCAAATTAGATTTAAAGGCACTATAAAGATAGCAGACATGCAGACTTATGTAAGTAACGCTCTGAGAGAAGAAACTAACTCAAACTACAAATTTATTTTCAACTACAAAAGGGTTTAAATGGGACACATCTTATTGGATAATCAAAGGCTATTGACTTTTTATATAACATGTTGCACTTAAATCTCTTAATTTTTAACATATTCAAATAGATTTTTGTATTATAGGGATGTTTATTTGTACACAAACATACTAAGAAACATTGTTTGTGCATGAGAAAGAGAGTGAATAATGTATGCTTTTCACCCTATTTTAGACCACTCTGGATTTATTGCAAAGGTCAGGACATACTGTCACAATGTTTTGTGTTGCTTATAATAGTATAAACAACCATTGACCAATCATCCTTTTATGGGCAACAGAACATTGGTCATGATATCATATTTCCGGTTTCATAGAACAAGAAAAATGAACTTGTATAATGGAATGATGTGTTGACTTATGATGACTGAATGGTCAGTTGTACGCTGAACTGTTCTTATAAAAGCAGGGCAGAGAACTGACTCTCATCATTAAATGTCAGAACTGTAGTTGTCTTCAAAGGGCAGCTATTTGACCCCTTTTTCAAGATTTAAGGTAAGTCTTTAGTGTCTCCAGAATGTGTCTGTGAAGTTTCAGCTCAAAACACCCATCAGATTATTCATTATGCTTTTCTGAGTCTGGAAAATTTGAGCTGTTAGGACATTGTAGCTGTTTTTGCTGCTTGTGCCTTTAATGCAAATGAGTTGGTTCTCCCCGCCCACCATTCCCACGTCTGAACAGTAGAGCTCTCTCTGATGGGCATAGTCTTCTGCTACATCTCACATAGATAAACAGCACAGTGACAGACAAGAATGAAGCAGATCTCCCTTACAGTATGAACTTCCCCAATGATTATTTGATGTATTTGTTGTGGAGTTAATTCAAGCCTTTCTGCAACAACGAGTAACACACAATGTCGTTAAAAAGTTAAGCACACACATTTAGCTTTGCACTGCCTTTCCATGGCAAATGTGACAGGACACACATTAATATCCACTGCAGTATGGACATCCATTATGTTTATGCACAAAATAAACCTGATTTAAGTCCACAATATAGGATTGAAGCGTCTTCTTTTATAATTGTACTGAAGCTATGCAGCTGTGGTGATGAATTACAATGACTGTTTTAAAAATGTTTCAAGCTTGTAAAACTCTTTCTCGAGCTCTAGATGATCACAGAGCGCTGAACAGATCTTTTAATCCCGGTTGCTTCGCACACGTCCTGTCTTGTTGGTATGATTATACGTGTTACTGTACGGAGAC
>CAIGQQ010022318.1:2699-12723 GCA_903798035.1 Danio albolineatus
CCCTTGTTCGTTCATTCATTCGTTTGTTTGTTCGTTCCTTCCTTAGTTTGTTCAGTCCCTCCTTAAATCTTTCCTTCATTTATTTGGTTCTTCGACCCTTCCTTCCATCCCTTGTTCGGTCCTTCCTTTTATTTGGCCCTTCCTTCCATTCTTCATTTCTTCCATTAGTGATTGTTTAAGTCTGTTTGGTGATTTCAGTCCTCATACAGTCGACATCCATCATTTTCAGTCACATGCAGTCTATAAACAGTCTCTGGATCATTGCGTGTGCAGATTTTGAACATCTTCTTGGACATTTTTAATGTTTCCCAAAGGTTTGCTGCATTTATTAAGCGCCCATGTCTTCAGGTTGTTCAGTATGATGTGATTTACTTTCTATGTGTGATTTAATTGGACAGGAATCACAGGACTGATCTTTCTACTTTAGACAATGACCATAGACAAGACAGAAATACAGTAGTGACTGCAGGATGAAGGACAGTATTGGAGGAAAAGTACAGATACTGCACTAAACATGTGCTCAGGGGGAAGTACAAGTAAACATTATTAAAACAACTCAGTAAATGACAATTCCTGAGAAAAACTCCACAAATACAGTAGTTTAAGTATTTGTAATTAGTTACTTTACACCACTGGTCGTATGTAACGAAGCAAAACAACAAACAGACTGAGGGACAGTGTGTGTGTTTGACCTCTCTGGCGATGGTGGTGATGAAGGCTGGCGGGCGAGCCGTAGCGATCAGTGAGAGAGCGTGACGAGCAGACCGGGCAGAATCAGCAGCAGGACTCAGAGGAAGACCCATGGAGATGCTGGAGACACACACACACACACACACACATTAGAAAGAGAGTCAATGGAAGAACTCATACACACGCACACATCACAACACACATATACGCACTCCGTCTCTCACATTACCTCACTCACTCTCTTACACACACACACAGTACACTCACTTCAACATTCACATGTGCACACAAACACACAGTCACACTTCTCAACACATTCGTTTGTCATTACACTCACAAGGCTGGCATCATAACACAACACACACATATAGTCACATATACACATATCAAAACTCACACTGACTTGCATATCACAACACACACACACACACTTAAACACTACATCAATGGAAGCACCCGTGCATTCACACACACACACACACACACACACACATACCTCCATCTGAAAGAGACTGTGTTACCAAATCACTGTGTGTGTGTGTGTTCTGCATGAGGACACACAGGGTGATGGGGCTCATGACGGTGTGTGATCAAAGTGTGAACATGTGTTTAACGCTCTCAATGACACACAGATGAAACCCCGCTGACAGAGCTCACTCCAGCTAACAATCAGCTGCTGTTATTAGCGGCTTTACATTGGATTATCTTTATATTTTATAAACTTATCATCTATTAAGCCATACGGAGATGCAGCTGAAGTCCAGGTCAATCATTTAAAAGTGCTTCTTAAATTGGTTTAATGTTTTTAAACATGCTAATTTCTCATTTCTTAATCTCTGCCATGATGACAGCACACAATCTGACATAGCTTTCAAGACACTAGTATTCAGCTTAAAGGTTCAGGACACCCTGGAGGACTTGCTTTGAGATGTTAACATGTGTGTGTGTGTGTGTGTGTGTGTGTGTGTGTGTGTTGAGCATCAGTAAGACAGCGTTAGCTCCTGTCAGCTTTAATTGAGTGATACTGGATCATTTAGAGCTTTTGTCGGCTGATTTCATCTTCCGGGTTTAAAATCATTATTGGGGCGGATCAACATCAGTGACGTAGAGTGAATCTGCTAGTGGAGTGATGACGCACCGCTTTCTCTTTATTATTCATAACGGAGTTTTCTTATCCTATGAGAAGAGCTTGCTGCTTAATTATTCATGAGAGCACGTGCTTTCTGAAGGCAGACCTGCCGAGCTGTGAGACCACGTCCATACACGGCATGCAGTGTTTAGGCATTCATGAAGGGTCCTATGTGTTTGTTTCTATGATCCACAGGGTTTGTTGCATGTTTTTCCCTGTGATGCTGTCAGGGCCGATACAGCAAAGCTGTTGGTTTGCAGCAAGTATTTTTGTCAGAAGAGCTTTGCAAGAATTGGAGAATGGTGGACTTTGTCTTTTATCAGTTGAGCTTGTTACCATTCAGACACATCACCTACATCCGTGCTGCTGTGTTCACACATGTTTAAAGACCTCCAGATTACCGGCAGGGCTAATGGTTGGAATAAACAGGGCAGGAGACCTGCTGCACTGCTGTCCACTGTGTCTGCATTTAGACCCCGGGATTGAGGAGGAGAGAAGTCCTCCTCATCTACTGACTTTATTCCTCGATGCGGAAGTGCGCTCATTTTCGTGATTGTTTTAGAACTTCCAATTCAGTCGCCTATGGGAGAAATGACTAGGAATGATAAACGGCAGAAACGGTCAAACTACTCACTCTACAAACAAGTGTTTGCATGATTACAGACAAAGCAGAATAATATAATTAGAAAATATCAGTTTGCGAAATCAAGCAGCAGAATGAGCTGTTTTTAACGTCTAAAAAAATGAATGGAAGTGAATGAGACCAAAAGTCTTGAGCCAAAAAGATTGAAATGGCAGGAGTATAAGGTGAATAGTGTTTATATAAGCATGATTATCTTTATAATAATAGAAAAATTGTGGTTAAGTGTGTATGAAATTACGAATAACCTATCAAAGCCTTTATGGAGCAGGGCATTAAATTACTTAGACCCAATCTCAATTCTATTTTTGTATCCCTTTAAAATTAACCCTTGAGAAATGGGACACCAGTAAAACACCTGCACACGTCATCATATGTCATCGCAATCTCTTACTACATATGAGATTGACGATCACGACTGCTATAGTTATTCCAGTTGTGTGTTTTTTTAAAATAAATTTATCATCAGGAAATCGCTGAAGGCGTATATTATGTTATCATAACGATATAATATGGTAATGAGCTCTTAACTGTACTGTGTATTTACACAGTGGCCATATAAACACACGAAAACAACATTCCCAGACACTAGACTCCTCTGACAGGGTATTCCAGTGTCATTGAGTGACAGAATGTTATGGGACTGCTGTACAGGAGTTATTATTAGCAATTATAGATTTTGTTTATTTTTGCCTCTTTTTTTTTTTTAGATGGTAAAACACGAGCGCGGTTATGAATGTTTTAAACATGTGCCTGTTTGTTGTAAAAATTCATAATATTGACAAAAAAATGGTAATTTGTGCATCTCCTGACTTCAGTGTGCAGCCATGCTGCTGTTGTGGATGGTGTATTCGGGGAAATGTTCTTACCCCTTTGTTTCGAGTGTGGTCCTGAAAAAAATCTCAGTTTCAAGGGTTATCTAGCCCTTCCCCTTAGTCCTACGCCTTCAAGCTAAGGAGAATTGGGACACCCCTACCCCTTCACATGAATGCTTAAAACGAGGGGTAGGGGTAGGGGTAAGGGGAAGAGCTAAGGGGTAGAATTGGGATTGGACCTAAATGTATGACTAAAACTTTTTTAGTTTTTCAGAGTCATATTTAAAATGGTGTATTCTGGGGAATTTTCGTACCCCTTGGTTTCAAATGTGGCCCTTAAAAATCCCAGTTTCAAGGGGTATCTAGCTCTTCCCCTCAGCCCTACACCTTCAAGATGAAGAGGCTTGGGGCAAGGGGAAGGGCGAAGGGGTAGAATTGGGATTGTGCCTTACTGTTTATTTCTTTGCATTTTAATTTGATAAACTATAAAATCATGGGTCTCCTCACGGTTTGTGTCTCATTTTGTGAGCCAACTGACAGTTGTTTGCTCCTCTCTTTTCTCCCTGCTCTGCCGGCCACGCCCACTCCTCCCTCTTCTCACAGTGCTCCACACCCATTACGAGGCATATTGTGAAGAAATTCTGAGGTAGACTTGAACTTAAAGACGTTTCATGGCCCTTTGTGTGACATTTAAAGGCTTAACTAGGTAAATTAGCATAAAGTTAGGGTAATTAGGCAAGTCGTTGCATAACAGTGGTTTGTTCTGTATTTATTTTATTTTATTTATTTGTTTACTAGTGTAAACGGGGCCTTAGTTTTAAAACGGTGCCCCTTTAAGGCCCCGTTTACACTAGTGCGTTTTAGTTTTAAAACTGCGTTTTAGCATGAAAACGATCCGCGTCCACACTAGCGTTTCACCCAGCGTTTCTAAACATATCTCCGTCCACACTACTGCCCCGAAAACGTATATCACGTGACCATTCGCGCACTCTGGGCATGCGCGTTCAAGTATTAACTGCACAATGGTGCCTAAAACGGACAATAGTGCAAACATCGCTCCCATTTCTGTTTCCATGTTGTTGTTTACAGTGAAGGCTGGTCTGCCGTCTTCCGGTGGCGTTATAGTCATGTGATAGGGACTTGATGAATAAGGAAAGGATACGCAATGACCCAAAAGCCCCAATCGAGTAGTGAATCTCAGCAGCCACACCTCAGTTTTCAGACATCTCCGTTTCCCCCATCCACACTGAGACGCAGCGTTTTAGAATGAACACGGCCTCTCCAGCGTTTCCAAAACCCTCCGTTTTCGGGGCTGGAAAACTCCGGCGTAGTATGGACGGATGCATAACCGTAGCAAAACTTATGTGTTTTAAAACGAAAACGCATTAGTGTAAACGGGGCCTGAGAGGTGGAGATGACAGCCCATGAATAATATTATACATCAGACAAATGTTTGAATACTTCCTGACACTTTCCCAGCTAAACAGCTTATATTTTTGTAGAATGGTACAATGATGATGTCTCAGAGGCTTTTTATGCAGTATTTTAATTGTCTGTTTGTATAGTGACTCTATGGGCTTTAGTGTTGTTTTGTTTGCCTGTGACCAGGTTGTTAGAAAGTAGGTTATACATGAAAAAATCATTGACTGTAAGATTTATGAAAATATGCCTGATTTGAGAGAGAGAGAGAGAGACACCAGACTGAAAGGCACCACACCCAGCTGAGAAGGACAACGAGATCACACCTATGGTGGACTGCCTACGTTTCACCCACAATTCTTCACACCCTTCTCTTCCTGGACATTACAGTGGTTTCTGGTTTAAACAATGTATATTCAAATGCGAAAGTTCAGGTTCTGTGTCATTTAAAGGGTCTCTGTGCATCTGATGAAAAGGTCTCTCCCTCTTCCTGTAGGATTGAGCTACAATACAATAGGAATCTGGTATCTCTTGAATGCAAACAACCTTTCCGCCGACACCAAGCTATTCACATACAATCACAGAAAGAAGCACAAACCCCCGGCCGAAAACAAATGGTAACAACACACACCCCTCCTACCTCTTGGTTTGACTACTTAAGGGAGAGTTTCAAACTGTTCGGGGCGACTTCTGTACCCAGAGTAGCCTGTAGTATGGAGCTCTTAAGATCCATACTATGTATATTTTGAAGTCAGGTATGCATCTTTTGATTATGGATTTTTGTATTGGTATCGTATTGATCATTTATGGATTGACTGAATGAATTGGCATAATAAGCATTTACCTAACTAATAAATTGTTATATTTGAATTTATTCTTGTTTACTCTGAAATGATTTGCTCTGATAAGTTAAGTTAAGAATGTACTAGACTTCATGATAGACAAAACATAACACATGTTAGATGGAAATCCTAGAAATTCCAACTTGTTGTTTGACTTTAATTATGTTATTCGTTGCGATCACTATGGGGGGCCAGGGTTAATGCATTAGGACGAAAGTGAAGCTGAAAAGGCAAATATCTTATATGGTACTGACGGTTAACCTCTGGTTAAATATTTCAATCATAATTAAGTTGTTACATGGATGATTGTAAGAATCAAATGAGATTACTATTTAAATAATGGCATCGTCTGTCTGCCTATTAAATAGTATTAATCATCAACCTCTATCTAATTGATCAAACTAGTGAATTTATGATGCATTACAGCCGGCGTAAAGTGACATAGATTCACAATAAATGAGTAAATAAGAGTAAAAAGTGCTAAGGGGGGCCAGGGTTAATGCATTAAGGTGTAGTAAGCCAAAGAAGCAAAACATTTTACATGGTACTGGTGGCTAACCTCTGATTAAATGTTTCAATCATGATTAAGTTGTTACATGGTTATTTCAATCATGGGGGGCTAGAGCTATAAGTTCTGGTGGTTAACCTCTGGTCATCTTTGGAATATAATTAAGTTGTTACATAGGAAAAATCAGTAGGAGATTATTCAAATATGTACCAAAATATCTCATAAACTGTTAAATTAATAAAGTAATATAAACTATAAAATTGGAGTCAGACAAAACGAGGATAAACGTATTCATCTTCTTAACCACCTCATATTAAAATTGGAGTCAGATATGAGTTAAACTTGAAGTAAATCAACATTGTGCCCTGGAAAGCCAGAACAGGCAAATGAACCTTCATCCACCAGTAGACACCACCGTTGGACTAATTATCTGGACCTTACAAGTGCATGAATATTTTAGCTGCCTGCAGTGATAAGTGTGACCTTAATGAACCGGAAATTAAATTTAACACGGTTACAGACCTTTTTTTTAGGATTGTAGACAATGCAAAACTAATATTGCTTAAGGGGGCTAATAATATTGACCTTAAAATGGGTTTAAAACAATTAAGAACTGCTTTTATTCTAGCTGTAATAAAACAAATAAGACTTTCTCCAGAAGAAAAAATATTATAGGAAATACTGTGAAAAATTCCTGAATCTGTTCAACATCATTTGGGAAATACTTGAAACAGAAATAAATTCACAGAATCATTGTGCAGCCCTCATGTGAAGAACAGAATACACACATGAAGTCTGGCCTGGACTGTAATCAGGGCTGAGAAACGAGCACATGCGTCTCTAACGACATTAGCACGCGCCGCACGCAGACATATTTATACTCATAACGAATGTTTGCAGGCTCGAGTTTCGCCTTAATAACGTGAGCGCAGGACGAGCGGGTTCATAAGCAGAGGTGAAGGTTTCCTCTTACGGCTGCAGATCCTGAAGACGAGACATCATTACATCATATTAATGCACTCAATCAGATTAAAGCCGCGTCTCGTCTGTGCATGAAGAAGACACTCACAGCACATCTGCTCCTTCCACATTAAACACCACAATCATCCCGATTCATGCAGATCACAGCCAGCGTTTCTGTTTACATTTATCGCATTTATTTATACTTTAAAAGGTAACTGTAATCTAAATAATGTCTATTTTAATTGTTAATGCTGCATTAAAGGGCACCAATGGCGAAAAATCTATTTTTTAAAACTGTTTGGACAGTCATATGTGTAGTTATAGTGTATAGACCGTCATATTGGGGTGATATAACCACACCCAGTCCCTTTCTTTCATTTTAACAGCATAAAAACGGTGGACCAATTGGAGCGGTTTTGAGGCCGACCACAACTTGACGTAGGAGTGCGGTTTCCCCACCCACTGATTTGATTGACAGCTGCGTATTAACATGTCTCCGTAGTAACGTGTATAATCATATCAACAAGACAGAACGTGCGCAAAACACCCGGGAATAAAAGATCTGTTCAGCGCTCTGTGATCATCAGTCATCATCAGACGTGATCAAGAGTGAGTTTCACAAGTTTAACACGTGTTTAAAACAGTGAATGTTAATGAACTACAGCCATTTACTTCAGCTTTACTTCATCAGCACAGCCGCTTGTCAGGACGATTATAAAAGAAGACGCTTCAGTCACGGTTTGTGGACGTTAAATCAGGTTTATTATGTACATTAACATGACGGATGTGCATACAGCAGTGAATATTAACCTGTATCCTGTCTGATTTCTGTGCAAAAAGGGTGCAAAGCTAAACACGCGCTGTCTGTGTGTGTGGGCGAACTTTGTGTGTGACTCGTCGTTGCAACTCCACAACAAATACATCAAACAGTCATTGGTGACGTTCTTACTGTAGTATTTCTCACAAACGTTACGTGAGATCTGCTTCCTTCACGTTTGTCTGTTGTCTGCAGCTGAGGGTGGAGATTGAGGCACGCTGACAGGCATGTGGGAACGGAGGGCGGGGAGAACTAGCCTTAAAGGCCCAGTACACAAAAACAGCAACAAGCTGTTTAGAGCTGTAATACACAAACTACTGAAAGCTATGATAACTAATCTGATGGGTGTTTTGAGCTGAAACCAAGTGGCAACCTCCCGCTCTCCCTCTGGAAGCCAATACGGAAGTAACTTAAACTTGCAATTCATCGAAAATTCCGCTAGTCCTGGCTGTCCTGCTCCATAATAGAGCAAATCTCTAATGAGCCCACTGGTGAAATGGCCAATTTTACAGCAGAATAAAGGTGTTTACAGCCTGGTACAAAGAACAATTTTGGTTCATGTAGCTTATATTACCCTTCATGACAACTGTGAGGGGGGAGAATTTTTTTATAACTCATCCGTTTCCTTTATATTAAGCTAAATTAAGTTTGCATAATTAAGGGCGTGGCCACTTAAGTGACAGCTAGTCCCGCTGGTCGCCGTCACGTCACCTCAGCTGATTCCGCCTGATTCATCGTGTTTTTGTGTTGTTTTATGTGGCTTTACACAGTCAGTCGCCTTTTGGAATTATTTCCTACCATTATCAGATAATATGGCATGCTGTGTGCACTTAATTGTGCTCACAAACCATTCACGTGGCCTCCGTTTCCCAGGTGAGTGAAATTATATACTTATACCATCTCTATAAATGTAATTGCTTTATTTCGGATAATTAATTATTTATAATGTTCTTCAGAACTCTAACGCACTCCAGAATCTGACAGATTGATCAGCTGTAGGCTATAAAATCGTCATCTGAAGCGTTGTCATACAGTGCTCTGCCTGGATTTCCTAAATAGCCCTGCATTTACTAACACAGACTATATCTGAAGTATTTGGATGTAATTCACACTTTCTTCCAATGCCAGCATGCGTCCCGTAGCTCCGCCCACGCTCCGCCTCTTTGCCCTTGTTTGGTATGCCTCGGTTGGTGCGATGACGCGCGAACAAAATGGCGACGGTTGGCCACGCCTACTAGTAGCTTCTTTTGGGTTCATCAGAAACCTATGGGTGACGTCACGGATACTACGTCCATATTTTTTACAGTCTATGGCTGAAACTTTACAGACACCTTCTGGAGACTTAAAAGACTTGTATTAAATCTAGAAAAAGGGGTAAACTAGGTGCCCTTTAAGGGTTATATGGTAAAATATGTTAAATATATACACAGTTGATGTCAAAATGATTTGCCCTCCTGTGAATTATTCAAATAACAGATTCAGGATTTTTTCACAGTATTTCCTCTAATATTTTTTCTTCTGGAGAAAGTCTTATTTATTTTATTTCGGCTAGAATATAAGCAGGTTTTAATTTATTAAACCCATTTTAAGGTCAATATTATTAGCCCCCTTCAGCAATATTAGTTTCGGACCGTCTCCAGAACAAACCACTGTTATACAATGACTTGCCTAATTACCCTAACTTTACCCTAATTACCCTAGTTAAGCCTTTAAATGTCACTGTAAGCTGAATACTAGTATACTGAAGAATATCTAGTCTAATATTATGTGCTGTCATCATGGCAAAGATAAAACAAAATCAGCTATTCAAACTATCAGGTGTTCTCATGTAAACAGCACTTGGGAAATGCTTTTATATTAAATAATTAAAATTTCACATGAGGACCAATAATGTTGATTTCCAGCAGGTAAAAGACGTCACTGCCCGGTTTGTGTGATTTACAGTAAGCTATTGAGATTATTATTAGTATTGTATGCTATATATAACATTACGTTTCCCTGTTTTCAATAAAAACCAAACTGGAAATCAAGTGTTTGTGAGAGGTGATTAACATCAACACACTCCGATTCACTAGATAAAATTGATATTTATATATTATTGTCGTGGATCTCAGTTGTAAGAGCATTAAATAATAACTTGACTTCTAGTTGATAATTTGGGAAAGTGTCAGAAGGTGGGTGTTTCCCATGAATCATCTGTT
>CAIGQQ010022333.1:1692-43073 GCA_903798035.1 Danio albolineatus
ACATATCCAGAACATGGAGCCCTGCCATCACAATTTGCACTTATTTAGCCCCAAGTCAGTGTACAGAGACATGCTATTGCAACATACACTGATCTACCTACAAGTTACAAGACAACTGCACAAAGGTGGCACGCAGTCATGTGATACACAGCAGCTAAAGGTTGTGCGTTGGCCGGGAATCGAACCCGGGTCAACTGCTTGGAAGGCAGCTATGCTCACCACTATACCACGAACGCTTGTAATGGTTGTTTTCTACAAGAGCTGTACAAAAAACTTTTAACCAAGGAACTCTTTGTTTGGGTGGTCAACCCTAAAAACACATATCCAGAACATGGAGCCCTGCTATCACAATTTGCACTTATTTAGCCCCAAGTCAGTATTCAGAGACATGCCATTGCAACATGCACTGATCTACCTACAAGTTACAAGACAACTGCACAAAAGTGGCACGCAGTCATGTGATATACAGCAGCTAAAGATTATGCGTTAGTCGGGAATCGAACCCTGGTAAACTGCTTAGAAAGAAGCTATGCTCACCACTATACCACCAACGCTTGTAATGGCCATTTTCTACAAGAGCTGTAAAAGAGTACTTTTAACCAAGGAACTCTTTGTTTGGGTGGTCAGCCCTAAAAACACATATCCAGCATATTGAGCCTTGCCATCACAATTTGCACTCATTTAGCCCCAAGTCAGTGTTCAGAGACATGCCATTGCAACATGCACTGATCTACCTACAAGTTACAAGACAACTGCACAAAGGTGGCACGCAGACATGTGATATACAGCAGCTAAAGATTATGCTTTGGCCGGGAATCGAACCCTGGTCAACTGCTTAGAAGGTAGCTATGCTCACCACAATACCACCAACGCTTGTAATGGTTATTTTCTAGAAGAGCTGTAAAAGAGTATTTTCACCCTAGGAACTCTTTGTTTGGGCGGTGAGCCCTTAAAACACACATCCAGCATATTGAGCCTTGCCATCACAATTTGCACTTATTTAGCCCCAAGTCAGTGTTCAGAGACATGCCATTGCAACATGCACTGATCTACCTACAAGTTACAAGACGACTGCACAAAGGTGGCACGCAGTCATGTGATATACAGCAGCTAAAGGGTATGCGTTGGCCGGGAAACAAAGCCGGGTCAACTGCTTGGAAGGCAGCTATGCTCACCACTATACCACCAACGCTTGTAATGGTCAATTTCTAGAAGAGCTGTAAAAGAGTACTTTCACCCTAGGAACTCTTTGTTTGGGTGGTCAGCCCTAAAAACACATATCCAGAATATGGAGCCCTGCCATCACAATTTGCACTTATTTATCCCCAAGTCAGTGTTCAGAGACAAGCCATTGCAACATGCACTGATCTACCTACAAGTTACAAGACAACTGCACAAAGGTGGCACGCAGTCATGTGATATACAGCAGCTAAAGATTATGCGTTGGCTGGGAATCGAACCCTGGTCAACTGCTCAGAAAGAAGCTATCCTCACCACTATACCACCAACGCTTATAATGGCCATTTTCTGCAAGAGCTGTAAAAGAGTACTTTTAACCTATGAACTCTTTGTTTGGGTGGTCAGCCCTAAAAGCACATATCCAGCCTTGCCATCACAATTTGCACTCATTTATCCCCAAGTCAGTGTTCAGAGACATGCCATTGCAACATGCACTGATCTACCTACAAGTTTCAGGACAATTGCACAAAGGTGGCACGCAGTCATGTGATATACAGCAGCTAAAGGTTATGCTTTGGCTAGGAATCGAACCCGGGTCAACTGCTTGGAAGGCAGCTATGCTCACCACTATACCACCAACGGTTGTAATGGTCAAGTTCTAGGAGTGCTGAAAAAGAGTACTTTCACCCACGGAACTCTTTGTTTGGGTGGTCAGCCCTAAAAACACATATCCAGAATTTGGAGCCCTGCCATCACAATTTGCACTTATTTAGCCCCAAGTCAGTGTTTAGAGACATGCCATTGCAGCATGCATTGATCCACCTACAAGTTACAAGACAACTGCACAAAGGTGGCAAGGAGCCATGGGATATATAGCAGCCAAAGGTAATGCATTGCCCGGGAATCGATCCCAGGTCAACTGCTTGGAAGGCAGCTATGCTCACCACTATACCACCAACGCTTGTAATGGTCAATTTCAGAATCAGAATCAGTTTTATTGCCAAGTGTGCTTCTGTGGTGGAAATTCATTTATATACATTATAAAGGTCTGTTCTTTTATTCTTCCATGGATGTACTGTTTACATTAGGCTATGTGTGACCACTTTAAAATCTGTTTATCGCCAAACAAGATCTGGGTACCTACATGGAGATTTAACAAGCTATATGTTTAGGTGGTAGTTAAGACTGAAATATAGACAGTCAAAGGTTAAAATTGTGCGTTGATGAAACTGTGATTCATTCTCTATGTCATTCCTGACCTTGTGAGCTTAGCAAACTAGATAAAAAGAGAACACACTCTGTTTCGGTGTCTCACACTCTGCAGAAACCTGCGTTGCTGTATGACTGTCTGACCTTCTTTGCAAAGAATAAAACTTTAAAAGACACTTTGGGTAAGAATTTGTCTTCTTGACCACTGAGAGAGCCTCCTTAAAGAAATTGCCACTACAATTTGGTGTCAGAATAGTGGGATGTCTTGGAGGAACTTTTTCGGACCCTGCGGACGGTGACTGATCATCCTGGGACTTAGTGTCACAGCCCTGCCCCATGTGTTGAGGGTTGAGGGACCGACCGCCGGGCCCGGAGAGGAACCCCACTGACATCTGGGAAAAAGGAACTCAAGTGGCATCCAAACTCTCTGGTAAGAGACAAATTCTTTGTTTATACTAAGGGAAAATTGAACAGTTTTGGGCATTTAATTGGGCAGTTAAAAGGGTTTCACTGTTACTTGGGCCATCACCATGCTGGCAGATCTTTCTCTGTGGGATAGCAGCGTAAATCCATAAGTGAGATCTGACATCAGGCGGGGATCAAGACCTTTCTGCAGGTGTGATCTGGCGATTGGCTAAGATCAAACCTGTAAATAAGTGAGACCTGGCGCTTGACTAAGATCAAGACCTTTTATTTGCGTTAACGTAAATCCATAAGTGAGATCCGATATCGGGCGGGGATCAAAACCTTTCTGCGGGTGAGATCTGGCTTTGGCTAAGATCAAACCTGTAAATAAGTGAGACCTGGGATCAAGACCTTTCTGCGGATGAGATCTGGCTTTGGCTAAGATCAAACCTGTAAATAAGTGAGACCTGGCGCTTGACTAAGATCAAGACCTTTTATTTGCGTGTAGCTAGCAAACTGCGATTTACTCCCGGGAGGGGTTGAAATCAGCGGCCGTGCGATTTACTTCCGCAAGGAGGTTGAAATTGGGGGGTGCGCAACTGGAGCTGGATAGCTTAACTTCTCGATTTTAGGTGAAAAATCGAAATCTGTCGGAGACGTCCGGCAGATTACAGGTACCGGAAAAGTCCAAAGAGAAGGGTAGCGGCCAGCATGGGGAAGTCCCAGAGTACAGTGAGAAAATATGATACACCGGTGTTTTGGAATTTGGAAGAATTATATGGAGAAAAAGGCATGCAAAATATGGGAAAATTAATGAAGTATAAAAACTTTCCGGGGAAGGGAACATGAGTGTTACCAGGTTAAACACAGTGTAGGAGTCAATTGGAAAGTCAGAAGAGGTTGTTGTAGAAAGCATGTGTGTGTGTCGTATGGAGACACTGTTGATTGTTGGCTGAGGGAGGCAGAAAAGAGACAGAAAAGTGCTGCAAAGGCAGCTGGCATGTAGGGAAAAGAATGGGTGAAGATGAGGTGAAGAAAATAGCGAATGAAAAATGTGAGAGTGTGAATGAAAGACTGATTACCCCTGCTAACCCTTTTTATAAATCTGTTTCTATACATGTTCCGCCGTATCATCACTATCCCGTGGCTGAGCTGTGAGCCCTGACAACTGACCCAGACCTCGACTGCTGCCCTCTCAGAAGACTGACCGCACCAACGAAATTCCCACCTCAAGCGAGCGGAGGACATCTGTTTGAACTGGAGAAATGGACGTTTACCAGACATTCTGCCGTGTGCTCAACATGCTGAAGACAAGCAGACAGCGAAGCAAGAGCAAGGCAAGAAGAAAGTAGAAAAGGAGCTACATGTGGCCCGTGTACGAACAGCATCAAGACCAGAAAACCCAAGATACCGCAAGTTCGGCAAGGCAACAAAGGCGTCAAGGGTGAGAAAGAAGATGGGAAAACTGGAATGTGGCAGGTGGCGATGAAACTTGCAGAGCCTGTGGTACATGTGACGAGAAAATGTACCAATTGTCTGCGCTTGCCACCGAGATGGACTTTGGTCAAAGGATTGACCCGAAGAGCGCAAACCAACATGGAGGAGCTGATGTGCAGAGAGGGAAGAGCAGAACGGAGGGGGTTTGGGCAAGCAGCCAACAGCTACAGTAAAGGGAAGTGATCATTTTTTACTAACAAGTTTAAAATGCAGACACATTTCTACACACACATAAACACATACACTGATATCTGTTCTGCTATCTGCAATGAAGAAAAAGCTTGCATTTCCTACTGTAATTTTGATCACAGTAACGTTGATGATTTTCCTGATGGAATGGCATTCTTTTTTTGATAATGAAGCATTTTTGAATGTGACAAGATATTGTATGTTGATTGAGAAAACTTTGATTGAGTTTCTGACTGATAGTGGAGCCAGCAGATCTTGCATATGACCATGTGACCTGCAGTGTGTAATGCCTTTGACAAACAAATTTCACGAGTCTCTGTCTGCATCTGGTCATACAGTCGTTGAGCGATTTACAGCTCCGCTGGCCTGTGAGACAGAGGGGGGCAAAGTTTTTAAACATACGTTTGTTTGCTCACCAAAATGTCCCGTTTCATTGCTGGGAAGGGATATTTTGTGTAAATTAAACCTAGTTCTAACAGCAGATTCCTCTGGAGTGAGAGTGAAAGAAGGGGAGGAGTTTTGTTGTTTGCTGTTTAAATCACAGACAGCACAGTGGGCCTATGAATAGCTGATTCAAAACAAAAAAATGGGCTAATTTAATTTCTAATTGGCTAAAGAATGAGTAAAACCTTTCGACATCGATATAATGTCTCCTGGTGAACTGTATTGCACGTCACATGTCGTAATTGATAAGGAATTTGAGAAAGCTTGGGTTGAGGCTCAGGTGGATGAAACTTTGATTTTAGAAAAGATGTACTGGACAGAAAGTTTGTGTGTGATTTCTGTGTCTCTGAGAGAGAAGCAGCGTTCACTTTATCTCATGTTAGAACAGGCTGTATCACTTATCTGTCTGTAAGGCCAAACATAAGTCTTGGTCTGACTGTTTCTGTTTTACCAGTTTGTGAAATGGTGTTGAAGAAGCAGACAGGGAGGAAAGAAAGGAGGGGTAGGTTAAAGCGGACACTTGAAAGTGTTTAGGTGTGACTGGATGAATGAAAAAGCTGTATTAAGAAGAATAAATGCTATTGACAAACTTTGTGTGAAAAATCGTTGCATGGCTGACTTTACGCAGTAGAAATTCACCTGGCCTTAGCAGAAGTGCCAAATGAATTGTGGGCTAAAAGTAAACATAATATGGGTTTAATTAAAGGTTGTGATCCAGCGATAATCACTCCCAAATCTGATCATAATCATAATAATAATCATAATCTGACATAATCATAATAATTAGATTGTTTTGAAGAAAGAAGCCATTGATGGCATCACTGCAGTATTTAAAGCTTTACTGGAGCAAGGTGTTATTGTCCCATGCAAAAATTCCACACACCTATTTGTACTGTTTAAAAAAAAAAAAGAAAAAAAAAAAGATAAGGGATAATGAAATGCCAACATAATGGCATTTGGTACAAGATTTGCAAGCAGTAAATGCAGCTGTCAAGCAAAGAGCTCCATTGGTTTCTAACCCATACTTGATTTTGTCACAAATTCCTGAAAAATCACAATTTTATTCTGTGGTTGACCTGGCAAATGCATTTTTCAGCATGCCAGTGGACAAGGATAGCCAGTTTTGGTTTGCATTTAATTTTAAATGGCAAAGGCTACACTTTTACACGTTTGTGTCAGGGTTTGCATCCTATTACCTGTTTATAATGAGGCCCTGTTGAAAAGTATGGAACCTTTGACTATGACAGCTGGAACTTTTTTTTTGTAATATGTTAACGAGTTATTGGTCTGTGATGAAAACGAACAGACTTGTGTGTGACACTGTGTCTCTCCTGAAGCACTTAGCTATGGAGGGTCACAAGGTCAGTTTAATTAAACTGCAATTTGTCAAACAGAAAGTAACTTTTTTGACATGTCATTACTCCAGACAAAAGAGTGAAAGGTATAAAAGATGTACCAAAACCACTAACAAAGAAACAAATGTTGTCCTTTTTGGGAATGTGCTCATATTGTGCACATTCATTCTAAATTATGCAATTTGGAACAGCCCCTGAGAGCCCTAGCTTTAGGGAAGGGGATGAAATCTATTGACAACCTAGAATGGACAACAGAAGCAGAGCAGGCATTTGTAAACATGAAATTACAAATGGCTGAAGCTTTTGCACTGGGTCTACCTGTCCCAACAAAGCCATTTGTTCAGATGGTAGATTAAAGGTGTGGGTTTATGACATCATTACTCCTACAGGACCATGGTGGTAGACTGTGACCTGTGGCCTACTTTGAGCAAACTTGTCCCTGTAGCAACAGGCCTGCCACGTTGCTTAAGAGCCGTGGCGGCTGTGGAAAAATCTGTTATGATTTTGTTGGGTACGCTGATTTGATACTGATGGTGACGCACGCAGTGTCCATGATACTGCAAGAACAAAAAACATTGCATTTGTCGACAGCTCGCTGGCTGCGATATCACACTATCTTGCTAGATATGCCAAACGTGACCATTAAGCAATGTACAGGGTTAAAACGCCACTCTTCTTCCTACTGAGGAAGACGGGGAGGAACACCATTATTGCACAACAACACTTGATCAGGTGTGTACACCACGACCTGACCTCTGACGAGCCACTAGAAAATTGTGAAAATGTCCTCTTTGTGGATAGTTCGGCATTTAGGATCCACAAACAGGCCAGAATAAGGTTGGCTACGAAGTGACAACTGAATTTGATGTGATGGTCTCTGGAAATTACCAGAGCACTATTCTGCACAAGCTGTAGAACTTGTGGATTTGACAGAGCTTATAAATTGATGGCAGAAAAAGAAGTCACAATTTATACTGATTAAAGATATGCATTTGGGGTAGCTCATGATTTTGGGGCTTTGTGAAAACAGCAGAATTTTGATGGTCGACCAATACATGCTCCTTTAGGTGCACCTACAGTGGCTGCACTTAAATGAATTTCACTACCTAGCAAACTGGCCATTTGCAAATGCGCAGCGCACACTAACAACAAAGATTTTGTATCCGCAGGTAACTCGAGGGCAGACGCAGCAGCAAAAGTCGCAGCGTCCTGAGACGAGGACAGCTCTGAATGTACTTTGCTATCTGCTGACAATAACAACGATATCTGTTCTTCCTTACAGGAGATGTAAACATTTGCGACTGGACTGGAGAAAAACAAGTGGAGACAGTCTGGCTAAGTGAAATGTGTGGAAGAACGTTGAGGGCAAGGCTTGTTTACCAAAACATTTTTTCAAACACTATGTGAAATTAATTCATGGTAAAGATCATGCGTCGAAAACAGCAATGGTTGCGCAAATGACAGAACTGTGGTTCATGAAGGGGTTTACCACATTTGCGGACAATTTCTGTAGATGATGTGTAATTTGAAATACACAAATTGGCAAAAGCGTTACTGACCGAGATCGTCCCGAGATGGGGAATAAGTTATGAGACTGTACTGATTTTGTTAATGATGCAATGAAACAAGTGGGTCAGTTTTTGGGAATTGATTTGAGAACAAACTGCAGTTACCATCCAGCTTCAGGTGGAGCTGTTGAAAGAGAAAATGGTACACTGAAAAATAAATTGGCAAAATGTTGTGAAGACACATGACTAACATGGGTTAAAACTCTACTAATAGTCTTGATGTACATGAGAACGAGAAAAAGATCAAAAATGAATTTGAGCCCGTTTAAAATTCTCTTTGGCAAACCACCGCGTGTAGGTGTGAATGGGGGAAAACAGCAGTTGCCCTCAACGGATGTGTGTGAAAATGAAATGTAGAATTATTGTGTATCAATGTCTTCTCTGTTGTCTGATGTCTGTGTACAGGTTAAAGCTACACAGGGGAAGGCCACAGAGAGGCCGCTGCACAATCTGAGGCCTGGCGATTTCGTGGTGAAGAGGGATCTGAGGAGAAAGAGCTGGAGAGCGAAACATTGGTTGGGTTCGTTCCAAGTGCTACTGACCACTGAAACAGCGGTGAAGGTTGCGGAAAGATCGATGTGGGTGAAAGCTAGCCATCGCAGAAGGGGTTCCATCATCTGAGGAGGATACAACGAGGCAGTAGGAGAGAAAGAGGGGCTCTGAAGCTGTCTGAAGAAAACAGCGAGTTGCTATCTGAGTGAAGCAAGGTCACAGCTGCGGAAAAACAACAGCAAGTCAAGTCAAGAGGTGTGTGAAACAGTAACTTCTGAGTTTAACACCAAAGCAAGACACAGACTGGAGGAGAAAGCGACCAAAAGAGAGGTGAACAGCTGTGCTTGACCATCAGGCCTAAACTGAAAATGGATGGAAAGCTTCGTTGGCATCCATTCCGAGTGCCTGAAATGTGTGGATTGAGACAAACCACACTGTTGTTTCTACTATCACTGAGTGTTCTGTTGTTTTCATTAACCTGATTACAACCAAAATATCACTGACATTGTGGACCACATGAGAATGGCCGTAAAAGTGCCAAAAAAGAGCTAGCAGTTCATGGCTAGACTGGTTGTAATTCAAATGGGAAGACTGGATTTATTGGGTCTGTAATGTAGTGTTACCTATACTGGGGATAGGTCTAATGGTATTATGTTGTCTGCCATGTATATTTAGATTTATATCATGATCAGTAAGTAGATTTATTACAGCGTTAACATCACATCAGATGGTGAGAGTAACTGTTAATGAAGGGGCAATGAACATTAACATGGGTGATGATTTTGACTATGACTTTGATGATAGCGACAGCCATGTGAATATGGAAAAACTGTAAATCAATTAAGAGTAAAAAATTAGGTGACGGCTGTTACGTAATTGGAGAAATTTACAAAGATTTGACTATTTCAAGTGTAAAAATGACTATTTGCTTGCTTATATGTATTTTAAGTCTATCCAAACAACAACAAAAAAACAGCATTTGCATGAGTTAATGTGTTCTGTAATCAATCTTAAAAGAGTGATAATTTACATGATAATTGGGGGAAGAATGTAAATGTGATGTATGTTTAAGAGTGCAGTAACAATGAGTTTGTGGATGATGTTATTGATGATTAACTAATTATTTAGAGCATTAGTGATTTGCAATTGATTGAATCAATGCTTAACAGAATTTACTAGGTGTATGAAATAACACTAGTGTAAAATTAACAGCCAATTTCTGTGGTTTGAACCTCTGGGGGTGACTGAGGGTCCGACTTCGGTTGGGAGCGCAATAACAGTGATTATTCGTTTAGCCCAGCTTCCAGGGAAGGGGGATATTTTGGAAAGTAAAAACCTTAATGGGAGAGAAGAATGCTTGAATATCTCTAGTGTATATGGTGTGTGCAGAAACCTGTTAAAATGATTAACCTAATGATTATGAACTATGTGTAGTTTTAGAAGCTAATATAGTATGAATTTAGTTTTATGTTATCAATGAATGATAAAAAGAGAGGAATTGTGGTGGAAATTCATTTATATACATTATAAAGGTCTGTTCTTTTATTCTTCCATGGATGTACGGTTTACGTTAGACCAAATGTGACCACTTCAAAATCTGTTTATCGCCAAACAAGATCTGGGTACCTACATGGTGATTTAACCAGCTATATGTTTAGGTGGTAGTTAAGACTGAAATATAGACAGTCAAAGGTTCAATTTGTGCGTTGATGTAACTGTGATTCATTCTCTATGTCATTCCTGACCTTGTGAGCTTAGCAAACTAGATAAAAAGAGAACACACTTTGTTTCGGTGTCTCACACTCTGCAGAAACCTGCGTTGCTGTATGACTGTCTGACCTTCTTTGCAAAAAATAAAACTTTAAAAGACACTTTGGGTAAGATTTTGTCTTCTTTACCACTGAGAGAGCCTCCTTAAAGAAATTGCCACTACAATTAAAAACAGGAAGATATGCTAACTACTAATTACTTATTTTGCAAATTTGAAAAAAAAAAAATCATCCACTAAACAGAAAAAAGTGAATTGACTCAGAAGCTGTAACTGTTGCTTCAGTTGACGTGACAAGAATATTTTTATTAGTAAAATACAATAGTCAACATTGCGTGAACAAACAAAATGATGTTAGCTGAACAAAATTTTGTTACTGAGACGAACTAAAAAACAGTTGTTGAGACAACTCAAAGTTCTTACAGCATCAAGTTTATTTTACAGTGTATATGTCTTACTAAGAGCTCGACTATGGTGCCAATTTAGCATGTTCAGTTTACATAGGTCGTACATATTTGGACTGTGGGAGGAAACATGGGAACCCAGGGGAAACCCATGCGAGCATGGGGAGAATGAGCAAACTCCACACAGAAATGTCAACTGGTTCAGAGGGTACTTTTAACCAGTGACATTCTTACTGTGAGGCAACAATACTAACCACTAGGCCGCTGTGTTGCCCAATCTAGAAAGGAGGGGGAGTAGGGGTGGGAGGGGGATTCTTCATAAAGATAACTGAGGTAAGAATCTGGTTATTTATAGTGAGGTAGGAATCATCTGATTGGTGAATCATGTGTTAGTAATGCGGGACCAGTTGTGGACAATCATAGGCATGTGATCCTTTCTAAATAAAGTTCACATGAATGAACAGCCAAACTACATGAACAAGCTTCCGTTTTGAATATACCCGTGTTTGTGTGGACAAGGCATCATTTTTGAGGACTCAACTCTCCATTGTGAATCTTCATGTGAGCTCTGAGGCTTTTTTTACGTTTAAAGCCCTTTCCACACTCACTGCATCTAAAACACTCTCCTGAGTGAATCTTCATGTGTTGCTTAAAGGAGTCTTTGCGTGTGAGACTCTTTCCACACTGATCACATGTGAACACTATGGTTCCAGTGTGACCATTCATGTGGTCCATGAGGCTAGCTTTGGTTGTGAAGCTCTTTCCACACTGAGCACATGGAAACGGCTTCTCTCCGGTGTGACTTATCATGTGGCGTTTGAGAGAGCTTTTATATGGGAAACTTTTACCACACTCTGTGCATGTGTAAGGTTTCTCTCCAGTGTGAATCCTCATGTGGGTGTTAAGGTTTTGTTTTTGAGTAAAACTTCTCCCACACTGTGTGCAAGTAAAAATTCTCTCTCCAGTGTGAGTGCTCATGTGGACTTCAAGGGTGTCATTTTGCTTAAAACTCTTTCCACACTGATGGCAAAAGTAAGGCTTCTCCCCAGTGTGAATTCTCATGTGCACTGCCAAGTTTCCTGCATGATTGAAGCTTTTTCCACAGTGTTGGCATGTGTACGGCCTCTCCCCAGTGTGAATTCTCATATGCAGTTTAAAGCTTCCTGCATGATAGAAGCTTTTTCCACAGTGTTGGCATGTGTGCGGCCTCTCTCCAGTGTGAATTCTCATATGCAGTTTAAAGCTTCCTGCATGATTGAAGCATTTTCCACATTGTTGGCATGTGTACGGCCTCTCTCCAGTGTGAATTCTCATGTGGGCTTTAAAGCCTGGTTTATAACCAAAACTTTTTCCACACTGTTCACAGGTGTAAGGTTTCTCCCCTGTGTGAACTCTCATGTGAACGTCAAAGTTTGACTTTAGACTGAAACTCTTTTTACACTGTTTACAGCTGAAATTACACCTAGATTTGGATTTCAGAGGTCTTCCGCGTGATGAAGTCTTTTTAGTCAGTGTGGGTTTTTCATCAGTCATTATTTCTTGGAGTTTCTCTTCCATTTCATTCCATTGATGAGTCTCTTCTTTCAGCACCATCAGTTCTTAAAAGAAAAAAAAGAAGTTAACTTTAGTATGAAGGCACAAATCGACAAGCATAAAATGGATGTTTCACCCACAAATGAAAATGACCTCACCATTTACTCTCTGTCATGTGGTTATAAACATTTTCTTTCTGGAACACAAAGTAAACCAGCATTTTTTCCACAATATCTTCTTTTGTGTTCAACAGAAACAAGAAACACATAAAGGTTTAAAACCACATGAGGGAGAGTAAATGGTGAGGCTATTTTCATTTCTCCATCAACTATCCCTTTACAGGGTTCCTATAATGAACCTTTTTTTACAAGATGTAAAATAAGTCTTTGGCGTTCCCAGAATGTGTCTGAGATTTCAGCTCAAAATCAGATCATATACCTTGCAGATAGGACTGGGCGATATGGCAAAAAAAAAATCTTTTTTTTTTCATAAAGTTTGAACGATTCTCGATTTTGATTTCTTTGTTGTGTAAATAGTCAACTTAAAACATTACAACAACATGACTAAGTAACTTGAAAACCATCCAGTTTTGAATACTGTATTTTTAATGACCATGCCATACATAAATTGCTCAACAAGGTGTAACCTATTACGTTCCTTCATAGAGCACCGTACTCTCATAAGTAAGCGGTTAATTAGGCGCACCATCATGTGGTCGAACAATATTGCCTCTTAAATATTTTGCCATTGGTGCAATTATAATGTATCTAAGACACTTTTCCACTATGTGCTGAATCATTCTTTATGCTGAACTGTTCCATTCCATGTCAAACCGGGCCAGACAGCACGGATACGGTTTCATTTTCCACTGCCGTTCTGCAACAGAGCTCTTTGAAATGTTATACAAACCTCATCAGTTATTGTCTTTATAATGTATACTATTATTATATATAATATAAACAGCTCCCCTTGTTCATTTAAATAAAAGCCGAAACTAGTTTTTTCATGCTCACATGTAAAAGCAAAAGCAACAGTGTGACTAAACACTGTTATGCCACTCTCTCATATAAGGATGCTAAATATAGCTGCAGTAGAAGTCACAGCACCCGTATTTATTTAGAGGTCATATGTTGTGCGGCTTTGGGCAAATTTTATTTGGAGGGAAAATTACCAAAATGTAACGTGATGATTGAAAATGATTGGAGGGGAAATAAATAACATATTTAAAATCTCTGTACATAACAGAAAAATAAACAATGTTAATGCAACAATAGTTTATCTGTATTCGTGACATGGCAGATATATATAATTGGACCGGCCTTATCAAAGTGAGCAGGCACTTTCACTAATAACAAATATAGCACAAATTATTTCATAACAATCAATTAAATTACACAGCGGTTTTATATCAAAAGTTGATAATGATATAAATTATACTACATTTTGATGGTAAAATATAACATTTAAAAGATTTCAGTATTCAAACATTAATTAACGAATGCATCAACTTAAATAAAAAACAAATTAAACAACACATAACATATCAGGATATAAAGGACTATTACATTTAGCAAAATGCTGCTCTTCATCTTTGTACTTTTATTTTTGTTATTTTAATAATTTTTTGTCTACATAATTAACTAACGAGCTACAAATTCCTGCTTGACGTTTTAGAAATTATTTTTGCGTAGCTACACCACCCAGTATATATTATTACAGAGATCAAAAAGAGACGTTACATAGCCTCATAAATGTCAAACTTATATTTAACTGAATCGTATGATGGCCTATAGCTGAAATTATGAAAATTGCTCATTTTATTTTTATAAAACATTTGTCAAAACGTATTGATATTTTTTTTTTTTGTAAAAGCAATACCGACATTTCAGAGTCAATTTATTTATTTTTATTCATTAATTCATTTGACTTGTGTATTGGTGCATATATAGGCTATAGTTTAAATCATACAACAGTTCCTTGGACAGCTACAGTGCCACTCCGTAAAGCTTTCAAGCAAAAGTCCAAATTAAAGAAAGACTTGACTTTCTGCAGTGACGGCCAACATTCACAACACGCCGAAACCATTCTTCAGGTGGTATAGCCGGCATAAAATAATAAAACAGGCTGTCTGGGCTTTAAATTAGGTGCAATTATTTCCTCGTTAGAGTCTGCAAGTTTGTGTTCTATGGATATATGTTGGATTGTGGACATCGATGATGTTAAGCGTGTCTTTATTTGAGGTGCAGCAGAAAAAAGGCTTTCAGCAGTGCATGTAGTCATTGGTAAAGTTCTGACCCGGATCAAAGCAAGTTTTTGTGCGACCGAATACAGCGCTGCATGCAATAAACTCACGCTTAGGCAAAGTAAAGGTCTCATAGGATGTCAATCAAATGAATCAAGCTCTAGGCATGAAAAAAACAATTAACGTATTTTATTATTTTAAAATTTTAGATGACAGGTTAATAATTATATTATATTTCTGCAGGTTTCACCATGTTAAATGTAAGACTTTAAGACATTTTTAAGACCATTATGAATGAAATGTTAGACTCATAAAGGGCTAAAGGCTAAGGAACTTTTCAAATGGCCCAGATGATTTTTATTTATATTTTATTTGCTCTATCAAAAAATATTATAATTTAATACATTTAATAATACAATAATTAATGAATAATAAAAATATATTAGATATTAGCAAAAGATTTTAAATATTGTGTAAAATCAACCTGTTTGTTCCTGCAGATCTTCATGTTTGACTCTGAATGTTTCTTCAATCTTCACATCTTCACTCTCCTCTTTAATAAACGCCATCTTTATAACAGTGTGGAGATCAGTCGCTTCAGCAGGAGTTTTTCTCTGCGTTTGGACACTTTATCCTGTTTAAAATTAACAAAACAATAAAAATGTTGTGTTTAAAATAAATAAAACAATGAACAGAAACAAAATAACTTCTCTTTAACACTTGCTTCAACAGTTTCTTTATATGAGAGTAATTAACAAAGAGAAATCAGGTAAGTCCGAGCAAGAAACAACTGCCACAAATGACCTAAATAAAACTAACACTCCATTTCTTATATATAGTGATGTTTACTTAGAATGGACTGACATTATGCTGTTTGATAAATTAAACCTTCATTAATATACTTATTACACACATTTCTAAAATGTGTAAAATAGTACTACGTTGTATAAAGGGTTAAAATAATATTGTCAACAGCAGGTACATAATTTAACTTCGGATGAAAACCTGAAACTTTAGTTAATCTGTTTAAATCTGTGTAAATGCTTTAAAACAAACCTTTCTCCAGTTGAATCGCAGCACAGGAGGAACAGAGAACAGAAGCTGGGGCTGAGAGGAAGAAGACCTTGGCAAGCTTTTTTAAGAAAATGGCACCAGCATCACAACCTGTCATTCAATCAGAAGAAGACAAAGTCAAAGCCGAGCTGACAGCCTATTTGATGTTTCCTGATTTAGATTCAGACACAGACCCACTTCACTGGTGGAAGGCTAATGAGACAATCTTTCCCAGGCTCAGCAAACTTGCAATAAAATACCTCTGTATTCCTGCAACCAGTGCCCCTTCTTAGAGGGTGTTCAGTGCAGGTGGGAACATTATAACCTGTCACAGAGCATCTCTAAAGCCTGAAACAGTAGACAGACTGGTCTTTCTCTCAAGAAACCTGTAAAGAACAGCTACATGTGACTTATCAGCAAAATGCTTTGTTTGCATGATGGTCTACAAAGTGTTGTTTGTTTTTGTTTTTTTACTGTTTTAAATTTGCTTAACTTTTTGAGTAAACTGATGTAATGTTTACATTGGTTAAAATGGTTATTTTCTTACTATATATTCAGAAGTATTTAATGTTTAATTCAAATTGCACAATATTTACTTTATTTCATTCAAATCTTCTGCAACGATATTTAACTTGTGAATTTGTTTTATATTTATTTACACCTTGTTGACCAATTTATGTATGGCATGGTCATTAAAAATACAATGTTCCTTAACCAGATGGTTTTTCAAGTTACTTATAAAAGAATGTTACTTCAGTCATGTTGTTGTAATGTTTTAAGTTGACTAGTTACACAATAAAAATAAATAAATAAATAAATAATTTTTAAAAAAAAATCGAAATCGTGAATCGGTCAAACTTTATGAAAAAAACTAGATTTTTTTTTTTTGCCATATCGCCCAGCCCTATCTAAAACACATTACTTCCTATTATTATCTGAGTCCAAATCTCATCCTGGTAATTATGTCCTCTTCTTTTCCTTTTCTACAACTTTGTAGGCCTAAATTACTGCTGTTTTGTTTTTTACCGGGCGGGTGGATCTGAAACAACCCCAATTACCGGCAAAAAGCAATAAAAACAGCTAAAATCACCTGATTTAAGTATATATTATAATAGTGCTTGAATAATACACTAAATTAAAATAAATAAACAATACATCACAGCGTCTGCTAATCTATGGCAAAAAAATGAATTTTAAAAAAATACAGCGTCTGGTCCCTGTGGCAAAAATAATATTTAATAAAACTATTTTTTAAAAAGCGCAGCATCGGGCACCCTGTGTCAAAATAAATCGTGGTGGACACACAAAAATGATTTCCTATTGAAATACATTAAATGGAAATTCGTGACACGAAAAAGAGGGAAATTCATGTCCATCAATACGAATTAACAGACTAAATTTCGTCAATATTTCACGAACTGCTGTGAGACTGTGAGAATGTTTAGAGCTTATTGTTTTAGATTTTTTATTGTAAGATAATTTGTTACAAAGAAAGTACCTAAATATGTTTGGCATGTTTTAGAATAAATGGGAAAAGTCAGAATCACAATTTGTAGCTGCAAATAACAAAAAAAATTTTTTTTTTAAATGACTTGGTCCTTTTGTTATACCCTAAACTGTCAATGTTACCTGGGAGATACAACTCATAAAATCATTAAATCATAAATCAATATTTAATTATTTTTTACTTAAATCCAGATAATATATCAAATGACATGAAATGATTTTTTGCTTGTCATTTTTCACTCCAGACTGTTTAAGGATTATATATCTGGAATAGGAACAAGACAAAAACTGTTAAATGAGAAAAGCATTTTTGCTAAATATTTATAAATAACTTAATCAACACCACTGCATTCTCATCAAAGCTGATCATTAATCCATATTAAACTGCATATTTTCAGAATGCAACTTTTTTTATATAATCAATACGACAAAATGCACATCTCTATATGAGAACGTATAACTAGACTACAGTTAATCATTACACTATCCAACTATGTGTGTTTTTATTTTCTCTACTTGAATCTAAATTAATTTGCAATTGGGCTTTTGTATATGTGAAATAGTATGGTGAGTGTATCAGTTTGTATATTTAAACTCACTTTCTGATACATTCACAAAAAATAACATCTTTATATTTAGTTAAACATTTTTTGAAATCGTTGATTTCAAATGTATTATTTAGCCATGTCTCTTTTCTTTTATCCTTGTACTGGACGCATCAGGAACAACAGGGGCGTAAAACTGTCTGTGTCATAAAACTGCCTGGATCCAAGTCTGCAGACGCCCATATAGGGGGAAAGTGGAAAACGAGGGAGGAATTCATGAATAAGTCATGATTACAGCAGTAGGTGGCAAAAAAGCTGACTTTTATTTTGGCGTGGCGTTGTGACGTCATAAGGCGGCGCCGCTCCTGCTCTGTGATCAACTTTGCTGTGATTCAACTGGAAAAAGGTTTGTTTAAAAGCGTTTACACAGATATAAACCGATTGATTAAAGTTCCGATTGATTAAGTGTTTTAATGAAGGTTTAAACAGCACAATGTCACTCCATTCTAAGTAAACATCACTATATATATGGAGTACTAGTTTAATCTGGTCATTTGTGGCTGTTGTTTCTTGCTCGGACTTTCCTGATTTCTGTTAGTGAATTACTCTCATATAAAGAAACTGTTGAAGCAGTGATGTGCGGTGAGGTTTGTGGCTGGTGAGGCACTGACACTTTCAATGTCAAAAGTATATATACAAACTAATCCACCCGGTATATTTGCCAACTACTGATTGTGTTTCATATATCATGTCAGCATTGTTTCTGTACACATGACAGGTACATATTGCGCCAAGGAAGAATGTAAAATGTATGGCGATTAAATATGCCTCCCAAAAAACACCCAGCTGTTTCTCATTCACACACACACAAACACTTACACACACAAACACACACAAAGAGGATTCTCTCGCTGGTCTTACCTTAACAGTAACGTTACTTGTAAATAAAGTCTTGAAATGACTTGAATTAGTTTGAAATGATCGCGTTATCTTCTGTTGCTTCCTTTGAAGCGAGTCCTTTGGCTCCGGCATTGGTCGTCCATTATTTATTCACGTTTTGATTGAAAGTCCAATTCTGAGAACTTTTTGAGCTGATATGATATATTTTTGCAGTCAGTCAGAGCAAAACAGACTCCTATTGAACTTTACTGCATAGAAGAAGAGCGACCAAACGTGAGCTCAGGAGCGCCCTCTTCATTGTGGCGAGCTGCTGCCTGCCTCACCTCATGTTTTTTCAGATGCGGCTTTATGTCAGATTTTAACACTAAATAAGTGATAGACATACATGGAATATATTACATATTATATGGAAAGTGAGGACATAATAAAAGTGTCTAGAATGTATAAAAACATTTTAATAAAGCATTACATTGGCAGCAGACACTGAGTGAGCAAAAGCCAGCTCAAGCCAGTTTGCAAGGGATTGCACAATCTTACGTGAGGCCCAGCTCTAATTGAACAGGAAACATGCAAAACACAGGAATTTTGATCATAAAAATTATTGAAGTCAGTTGAATCATAGAGAAATTCCATCTATAAAATATTGATTTTATCATTAGTATACAGCTTAAGATGGCAGGTGAGGATGAAAGGTGAGGCCCTGCCTCCCCTGACCAAACGCCCCTGTGTTGAAAAGAAGTTTTTTTTGTTTCTGTTCATTGTTTTATTTGTTTTAAACTGAACATTTATATTGTTTTGTTCATTTTAAACAGGATAAAGTGTCCAAACGCAGAGAAAAACTCCTGCTGAAGCGACTGATCTCCACACTGTTATAAAGATGGCGTTTATTAAAGAGGAGAGTGAAGATGTGAAGATTGAAGAAACATTCAGAGTCAAACATGAAGATCTGCAGGAACAAACAGGTTAATTTTCTTCCTCAAAGACCAACTCAGTCATTTGATCCTCATTCAGATATATTTAATAATAAGAATACTAAATTAAATCCATCTTGCAGCCCTGAGTGTGCTGCCTAGTTCTCCTAAATGCACATCAGCACTCATTGAAAGACAGGAATGAGTTTTTTTCGTCACTTGTTCTCATGTCTTTTGTCATTCTTAAAGTTATTGCTTTTCTTGTTCTTCTACTGTTTGTAAAACGTCCTTGAGCACTGGCGCTATATAAAATAATTAAAAACAATAAATTAAATTTAACTGAGCTGAGGATATTTGACCTACAGTATTCTCCTAGAAGATATCTGCTATTACAGTGATAGTGTTGGATTAATATTTTCTATTTGCATATGTCACGTTGATCACAATTCCCTTTTTTTAATCAACTTCTTCATGGGTTTAAACTTGTTTCTAGTAGTTGTTACTAGTTCTCACAGATAGTATCTGAGTTAGAATTACATCATTATTATAATAACTAATTACCAGGGCTATTGTGTTTAAACAGGGTTTCCACAGGGTCTTAAAAAGTCTTAATGTCGTAAATTCCAAAATCTAAATAGTATACTTAAAGTCTTAAATTTATTGAAATATTGTGTTGTAGATCTTAAATCTTGTTTAAACAAGTCTTAATTATCCTTTGTTCATGTTTTGCTCCCCAATCTGGCCAAAACCCACACAATCACCAACAATCATCTCAATAAAACTTTAAACTTTTTACTCAAAAAGGTAATTTTAACTCTATTTATGATAATGGTTTAATTATTTTCCTCACAATGACATTTGTTTAAACATGCTCCATGTATTTACTGCTGAGGACATCGACCTGGACAGATTGTTGTGCATAGATTTAGTTTATTATAGTTTTTAAAACTTTTGTTAATTTTTATATTTTAAAGAAAGTTTATGATGGAAAAAGTGTGTGGAGACAAGTAGAGCTTGCTTGTTTTTACACAATATTTAAAATCTTTTGCTAAGAAATATCTAAAGTATTGTATTTTTTATTAATCATTTATTATTGTATTATTAAATGTATTAAATTATAATATTTTTTTGATAGGGCAAATAAAAATATTTTCCATCTGGGCCATTTGAAAAATTCCTTTGCCTTTAGCCGTTTATGAGTCTAAAATTTCATTCATACTTAACTTAAAAAGTCTTACATCTAACTTGGTGAAACCTGCAGAAACCCTGGTTTAAAGTATGTCAAAAAACGTGGATGCCCCCAATATTAGACATGCTGAATGAAATGGACATTAAAATAATTAATTGTTATAAAACATTGTACAGTATTCCAAACTATATGATGTTGTTGTGAGACGACGTGAGACAAAACGAACAAATTCTAGTGGAACAATAACGTTTAGCATTGCACTGACTACAACTGGCCAACAAACTAGTCTAAAAATGACTTTTGCTGCTTCAGAAATGGATTACAGCATGCTGATGATATGCAAACATTTGACTGTAAAGTTCCTCAGTATTGACCATATTCTTCACGTACCAACAGGCGCCGCCATTGAAATCTTTTTGGCTTGAGACTTCTTTAAAGAATTAATTTTCAGATCTTAAAACCAATGTTATGCTGCTTAGGCATGGAATGATAACCACTTTCAAGGTATACCACAGTTTGGAAAAGTCAAGGTTTTAAAACCGCCAATGTTTCTGCTGTACCGTCCCTACGGCATATGTAAGTTTTTTTTTACGTTTTGTTTGAAGTTTCTCCAACAAAAAAGATCTCCAAAGATGCCATTTTAAATTGTCAAGAAATTTGTGTTTTTAATTAAATGAAGACAACAGAAGTCAATGATTCATTTGAGTTATAGGCAACTGAATTGCCTACTGAATTTAAAACTGAGTTTTAAAATAATAGCATATGAGATCAGGCCACTGCTATGACATGACTGACAATTTTTGTATGTCGCTGTTTGTTATTGTACTCTGTTTATCCTGAGAGCTGATGCTGAGTATTCTTAGGACTTTTCAAGCTTGAAATTGTTACTTTTGCTCATTCTAACCCTGGATAAACAGAATCCTGGGTTATCTGTGATCACGTTCCACACTGCTCATGCTATACCTGGGGTTAAAAAATAATCCTGGGTGTTCATTAACAGACGTTTCATATTGGCAAACCCCGAGTTAACATTATTATTTGTATATTTACGTTGTCACTGTCCCTAATTGGACAAACCGCAGGTAACCTTTTTAGATGGCATTTCTGCATCTTGTCGGGTTTATAAAATGTCACCACTAAGTTCTTCAGCTGAGCCTCAGGACATGCATAAAGGCAAGAAAACAAAGACAAAAGAACAAATGAATGAAGTAGTAAAGTATGCCATCTTGCCATCTCCTCATCACTCCAGTTTACAGCAAATGTGGCATTAAGTATTTGCATAAGTTAATTTATTCATTTTTCCTTTGGCTTAGTCCCTTTATTCATCCGGGGTCGCCACAGCGAAATAAACCACCAACTTATCCAGCATATGTTTTAGACAGCGGATGCCCTCCACCTGCAAAGTTATATTCAATAATGCAAACTCACTAATATAAGTGTGAATTATGCATACTTGCTATGAACATGCAGGATTTGTCTCACTCGGCTCTTCCAAGCAGGTTAAAATTGTTTAAATCCAGTGGAAGATACACATGACGGAAAACACCACGAGTAATCTAGAGCAGTGTTTCTCAACTGGTGGGTCGGGACACAAAAGTGGGTCGCGGGAACATTTTTAGTGGATCGCGGAGTGTGTGTAAAACATTAGTTTTTAACTTAATTACCGGACTTTTATTTTGAAATGTGTATATCTTTGTATAATTTAATCTTTGTATAATTTAATACTTTTTGTCCAATGAAATCAATAAAAAAATTGTTTATTTGTAAGTCTTGGTGATTTTCTTATGATTTATCTGTCGCTACTTGTGTATGTTAACAAATAAATACAAATTAATTCATTATAATTCCTAAAATTAAAATATAGTTCCTAAAAATTTGGGTCGCGACTTGATGACCATGTAAAAATGTGGGTCCCGTGGCCAAACCAGTTGAGAACCACTGCTCTAGAGCGAGTGCATTTGATTATTTGCATTTAAAGCCATAGGCACAGAAAGAGCTTGGTTTTCCTCTGACCCCCAAAATTAAAATATTCTGCAAGGTATATGATCTGATTTTGAGCTAAAACCTCAGACACATTCTGGGAACACTAATACTTATTTTACATCTTGTAAAAAAGGTTCATAATAGGAACCCTGTAAAGGGATAGTTGATGCAAAAATGAAAATAGCCTCACCATTTACTCTCCCTCGTGTGGTTTTAAACCTTTATGAATTTATTGATTCTGTTGAACACAAAAGAAGATATTGTGAAAAAACGCTGGCTTTCTTTGTGTTCCAGAAGAAGGGAAGGTTTAAAACCACATGCTTGTAAATGGTAAGGTCATTTTAAAATGTGGGTTAAATATACAATTCATGCTTGTCACTTTGTACCTTCATTCTAAAGTTAACGTATTTTTTTTTTCAAAGACCTGACGGTGCTAAAAGAAGAGACTCATCAACGGAATGAAATGAAAGAGAAACACGAAGACATAACAACTGATGAAAAACCCACACTCACTAAAAAGACTTCATCACGCGGAAGACCTCGGAAATCCGAATCTGAGTGTAATTTCTCTTGTCATCAATGTGGAAACAGTTTCAGCCGAAAAGACAGCATTCAAATCCACATGAGAACTCACACTGGAGAGAAGCCTTTCAGCTGTAAACAGTGTGGGAAGAGTTTCAGTCAAAAGTCAAACCTTTATGTTCACATGAGAGTTCACACAGGGGAGAAACCTTACACCTGCCAACAGTGTGGAAAGAGTTTTGCTAAAATCCATGGCTTTAATGTCCACATGAGAATTCACACTGGAGAGAGGCCGTACACATGCCAACAGTGTGGACAAAGCTTCTATCATGCAGGAAACTTTGCTGCTCACATGAGAATTCACACTGGGGAGACACCATACTCTTGCCCTCAGTGTGGAAAGAGCTTTAAGCAAAATGTCAACCTTGAAGCCCACATGAGAACTCACACTGGAGAGAGAATTTTTACTTGCACACAGTGTGGGAAAAGTTTTACTCAAAAACAAAATCTTGACAACCACATGAAGATTCACACTGGAGAGAAACCTTACACGTGCACAGAGTGTGGTAAAAGTTTCAGATGTAAAAAAAACAATCAAACACCACATGAGAACTCACACCGGAGAGAAGCCATTTGCATGTGCTCAGTGTGGAAAGAGCTTCACAACCAAAGCTAGCCTCATGAACCACATGAATGGTCACACTGGAACCATAGTGTTCACATGTGATCAGTGTGGAAAGAGTCTCACACGCAAAGACTCCATTAAGCGACACATGAAGATTCACTCAGTAGAGGATCGTTTTAGATGCAGTGAGTGTGGAAAGAGCTTTAAATGTAAAAGAAGCCTCAGCGCTCACATGAAGCTTCACAATGGAGAGCAGAGTCCTCAAAATTGAGTCCTTGTCCACACAAACACGAGTATATTCAAAATGGCAGCTTGTTCATGCAGTTTTGCTGTTCATTCACATGAAGTTTATTTATAAATTAATTTTGAGGGGATCACATGCTTATGATTGTCCACAGCTGGTCCTGCATTAATCAGATGGTGAAGCTTCCTAACTCCTATAAATAAACAGAGATTTTTACCTCAGTTTTCTTTGTCTTGAAGTATCCCCCTCCCACTCCTACTCCTTTCTAGATTGGGTGACACAGTGGCCCAGTGATTAGCACTGTTTAGCCATCCGTTTGTCTGTCATTGGACAGAAACAAGTTGGGGGAGTTCATCAAGATCTACCTGAGCTCAAACTCCCCTCTCGCCCTGCTAACTGGAGGGAGCCCAGGATCTTATGAGCCCAGGGCTCTCTCCCGGGACAGTATGCCAAACACGCTTTATTATCAATCATCAGCTAAGTGTGAACTCTTGAATACATATCAAGTTAGTGAAAATGAATCCATTTGAACACCTGAAGATTTAAACTCAACTGAAAAGGGGTGAAGATTTTCAGTAACTGTTTAGTAGTGCAGATCAGGGGTTACGGCCCAGTACTATTTTGTGAGAGTTTCTACCAGGCTGCAAAAACACACAAATAACTCTATATGTGTTTCAACTTTATCACGAACCGATAACCATATTTGTGCACATTGCACACTTCAATCAAATGGTCGGCACTGAAAGGAGAATTAGTAAGATTAGGGAGGAGAAAATGTTTGGGGAGATGCAGAGAACACTGTCCTACACCCTTAGACTGTGTTTTTGATCATTCACATTGTTTAATTGTCACCCGCATGAACAAACACTAATTTGCCTCCAGTTTTGGGCTTTTGTCTGCGATTTCACAAAACCTGTTGGCAAATAAAAGTCTAGCTAAACTTGTGTGGATTAAACTTGGGATAAAGCAAGGTAACACTTTATTTTGATGGTCCGTTTGAGAATTAGTAGATTATCTGCCTAATATCTGTGGATACCGCTGCTTAACAGACATTTAACTGACTATAAGGAACTTATACATGTACATGTCAACTTACACTAACCCTACCCCAACCTAACCGTCTACTTATAAGCTAATGAGAATTAGTTGACGTGTAGATGCAATGTAACTTCAATTCAACAAACTGACCATCAAAATAAAGTGTGACCTAAAGCAGTATCAGTGATGCAGACTCCCTAAAGCCCTGTTCAGACTACAATATGTCATTTTTCAGTTACGACAGTCAGTTTCAGATTATGAGATTTCTTTGACTCAATAAACTCTTGATATGTTGTGGGTAACAAATGAAGACTTTGGTGTGAATAATTTGACAAAAAAAAAAAAAAAAACATGTTTTCTTCATCACAACAGTGAAAAAATTTTAGCCAATTGGTTACCTTGAAAGATACTTGATCTCCTGCACCAACACAAATAAATTAGTGAATGGGAAACCCAGTGTCGCTTATTGTCAGTAAGAACATGTGTGATTTGTTAGCTTACATGCTAATTCCAGTACTCAACAAGCTTTTGAAGCACTTGAAGGTATCTGTTAGTATGATTATTATTTATATGCCATACATATTGTACTGCTAATGTGCACTGATGGATGCTAATGTGTGCTGTCTGCAAGTGCTGTGTGTAGGTTATAGTTTTAGGTTTATATTTTTAAGGCAAATAATTTATTATATATAAATTTTAGATTCAAAATGGCAACAATAAAACAGCAGTTGACAGCAGCACAGTAATGTACACAGTATGCATATAGGATGAGGTATTCAAAACAAGTGAGTCTTATGTTTATATACTTTTATGTCTAATTTTATTGTATTTGGAAATGTCTCCCTTTTTTCTATTCATAGATAGTGCACTGTATTACATACGGCACAGAGGCACTAAAAAGAAATTCAGCCAAAAGTCCTGTCTGGAGCTACCCTAAAGGCTGTGTTGATGCTCATTTGTCAAAAGTCTGAATTATGATAGAGAAGATACGTTGACAGTATGTTGTTTCTGTACTGTATTGTTTCCATTGTAGAATGGGGAAGGGTGAGGGACATCTCAAACAATGGAGTGTCAACTTAATTAACACACAGATTCCAGCTGCGACATGAGCCAACGAGAAACTTAATTTACAGTAAACTAAACCATTATAAAAGGTTTAAGTTTAATAATGTTCAGGGTTCATTTTGACTCCACTGAACCCAGGGTACTACCGTGTACTTACACCTGTCCAACTGCTTGTTAATGCAAATTTCTAACCATCCAATCACATGGCAGCAACTCAGTGCATTTAGACATGTAGAGATGGTCATGACAATCTGCTGCAGTTCAAACCGAGCATCAGAATGGGGACCAAAGGTGATTTGAGTGACTTTGAACGTGGCATAGTTGTTGGTGCCAGACTGGCTGGTCTGAGTATTTCAGAAACTGCCGATCTACTGCTGGTTGACAGAGAAGGAGAGAAAATATCCAGTGAGCAGCAGTTCTGTGGGCGCAAATGCCTTGTTGATGCCAGAGGTCAGAGGAGAATGACCAGACTGGTTCTAGCTGACAGAAAGGCAACAGTAACTCAAATAAGCACTCGTTACAATCAAAGTACGCAGAAGAGCATCTCTGAATGCACAACATGTCGAACCTTGAGGCGGATGAGCTACAGCAGCAGAAGACCACAGCGGGTGCCGCTCCTGTCAGCTAAGAGGAAGAAACTGAGGCTACAATTCACACAGGCTCACCATAATTGGACAATAGAAGATTGGAAAAACATTGCCTGGTCTGGCGAGTCTCAATTTCAGCTGTAACATTCCGATGGTCAGGTCAGAATTTACTGTCAACAACATGAAAGTATGGATCCATACTGCCTTGTTGTCAATGGTTCAGGCTGGTGGTGGTGGTGTAATGGTGTGGGGTTATTTTTTCTCTGCACACTTTGATTCCATTAGTACTAATTGAGCATCATGTCAAAGTCACAGCCTACCAGAGTATTGTATGACCACAGTGTACCCATCTTTTCTGATGGTTACTTATGTGAGGATAACACACAATGTCATTGACAAATCAACAAATCATCAACATGACAATGAGTTCACTGTAGTCAAATGACCTTCACAGTCACCAGACCTCAATCCAATAGAGCACCTTTGGGATGTGGTGGAACAGAAGATTGGCGTCATGGGTGTGCAGTCGACAAATCTGCAGGAACTTTGTGATGCTTTCATGTCCATATTGACCGACATCTCTGAGCAATATTTCCAGTACCTTGTTGAATCTCTGCCACAATGGATTAAGGCAGTTCTGATGGCAAAAGTGGGTCCAACCCAGTACTAGTAAGGTGTACCTTATAAAGTGGCCAGTGAGTGTATAATAGACATCTTCATTGAGATCTTCTACGTCCTCATCATTTGTTCATACATACGCCTTACCCAGAATATAAATATGCTATTAGGTTTTACAATTATATGTATATATTTATATATTAATTTAATGCAAGCAGTCAGATATAGGAACTGAAACTCTTTAATATTACCTGTTAAAAGTACATTTTTGAATTTATATATCATCCTTCACAGATGACTATTCTAGCTTTTGTATACTTTGTGAAAAATAAGAGTGACACAGTGAGCGCTACTGAAAAATTCCTGGTCGGTGTAGCTCCATCTGATCAGTCACTAGATGAATGTGAAAGCAGCATATTTACATGCACCAATAGAGTGTGACATAGTACAGCTGGAGGGTTATGAGGTGAAGTCTGACAGAAAAGACAAACTGGTTTGTAAATGAAACAAATCACTTTATGTACACTTTATCAAGCAGTCAGGCAGGGGTTTATGTGTGTGAAGACTGTGTGTATGGCTTTTGTGCTTTTATAGAATTGGAGTTGATAAACATATTCAAGGGTGTGGACAGATGGGTAGCATTTTCATTGTATGCAGTGGGCTGCTCTAGCCCAAAATGCCAGGGCTGATTTTTCTTGTCCCAGTCCAGTCCTGGAACCATTGAACCATATAGTGGCTGTTTTTTGTCCCTTTAGTATATCTTCATTTACATTCAGCAGAAGAAACTCAAACAGGTTTGGAACAAGTGCACAAGTGGAACTTCTGTGGCCACAAATGCCACATCCATAACACACTGGCCTCAAAATTTTTACATGGACACATGTAGACCCGTCACCTAATAACATGGAAACTAGGACATCAGTATCATGACTGCCCTTCTCTGGCACGTCGAGAAGCTTGCGCATAAGGAAATTGTCCACCATAAAACTGCTCATTTTTCCAGCCTTGTCTTTTATTGAGATAATGCCTCGTAGCGATGTCACAATCCGGGATGTGTGACAACAGGAAACACACTGCTGACACCTGGTTATGGACGTTGAGAGGTTGACTTGTGGCAAGGCATGACGCTTCAGGCACAAATGGTCAACCTCGACGTCCGCTGTAACGACAAGTCCCTCTTTCAAAGCTTTCCCGAACCGGTGCAATCTGGAACAATTCTTCTGCAAGTCTGCGCTGTTGTAGACAAGATCATGCAGCCACCAAATTTTCAAATAGACGCATTTGTCGATTCATACCATTTGCCCACATTGAGCCCTTCAATCACCCCAAACTGACAGTGACATACTGTAGCTCCTCATCTGTAAGGTCATAGGACTGTATGGTCATCTTTTGGCCACTGCGGGTGTGTGCTTGTCTCTCCTCAGACAGCTCCACAACTTTCACTATAACATTCACCTAAAACGGATATAAAACAACAACATACTTACACAAAGCAGAGATCACTTTATACATCAACAAAATCTCACACACTAATGTCACATCATAATCATACATTTAACAAACTAATGACAACTGCTGCAATATATATTTGAGTTGTGGTAAGATTAAAAATACATTTATAACAGGACTAGTTGATACAGCAAAAAAAAAAAATAATAATAAATAAATTTTAAAAATGACCACAATATGTTTCATATTATTCAGCATCTATAAATATTGAAAATGTAACAATCCATTTATAAATATCCATAAAATATTTATAAAATAAAAATCCAGTGTATATAAATTTACTAACATTACTGAGGCAATTAGTTTTTATTAGAGGGAGAAAAAAACAAACTAAAAAGTTTACTGTCTCTTATGTCTTATAATAAAATAAACATCAAGTGTAAAAGAGACCCAAACTAAACAGAATGCTACAAAGAGTATGAAAATGGCAGGCAAACTTTAAGGTACATTAACATCTATAAGATGTTGAAAATAAACTTACCCTCTGATATTCATTGTTTGTATGTTCTTTAAATTTAATTAATGCATTAGTATTCAGTAACAGTGTAAACAGTGTTTTAGATTATTTCGTGTTTTAGATTATTTGGATTTATGGGGGAAACATAACATGCCCCCGAAACATAACATGCTTATTAGATTTAATGATATTCTGACAAATATTGTAAGCATGTAACTATTGACTTCCATTTGTTTTTCCTACTATGGAAGTCAATGGTTACAGGTTTTCAACATTCTTCAAAATATCTTCTTTTCTGTTCAACAGACCAAAACAAACTGGTTTGGATGAAGTCAAAGGTGAGTAAATAATGACAGAATTGTAATTTTTGGGAGAGCTGTCCCTTTAAGACTTCATCCTGTAGGCTTGGTGATGTTTGAAGGGGTTCTCCACTGAAATAAGTGTTTTTGCAGGTGTTGGACAGCATGAAATGCACCACCACAGTCAATGTCACGGGTATCTGAGCAGGAAACTGATATTCTGGCTGGAGTATTAATTTCCCTCTATTTTTACTATTTTTTCAAAATGAAATTATGGGTGACTGCGGAATGTTGATGACGGTCAACCATATCAGTGAACTTTTTTCTTAGTTTTTTCCCCTAATCTAAAAGTATGGCCTGTGAAATCAGTAAAGTACTATGATAACCTTAAGGCCACACTCATCTATTTCTAAATAACTCCAAAAGGCTGTAGCAGATTTGATGGAGTGTTTTAGGATGCACACTTAGCACTAGACTGCATGGAAAGAGACGTGTCCACTGGTTTATTAACTTTCCTCTTTACCACCAAACCACATCAACTGTTATCCTGGAGTTCAGGCCAGAGCAATCAAAAAGATTCCCAAGACAGCTCATGTATAAGCATTGACCTTTGACCTGTCTCTCCTCTGCAGAGGACCAGCTTTACCAGTTCAAGATGCTTCCAGCACCAAAATACTCATCTGACCGTATGGAGTGTGAAGATTACCAGACAAATATAATTGTTAGTGTACACTGGCTAGAATTTAACATAGTTGATCATATTTATGAGAAATGATTGAGTTATTATTGAAATGAGACATCTGGTCATCGCCCTATCACAGATCAGAGAACATGCTGCCATACATCATACAAATCTTTCAGCACTTCAGTACTCCATCTTCACCATCTGTTAACATTGCATTAGTCTTTCAGTGTCATTGTACAGTAGGACACTGTTTGAGTTAGTGCTATTGTAGAAGTGTTAGCTTCTGTTCATATTTTACTTTTGAGTACAACTGTTTTCCTTGAATTAGTGAGTTACAGAGAAACTATAAAAATTTGCTATTATTGATTAATAATAACAGATATAATGTATTATTTTATTCTACATTATTGTATATGATTTGTACTATTGTAATAATGTGTGATTATTTACTTTTTATAAACTTTTTTTGTTAACTGTTATAAAACTGTAAGAAAAAAGAGGATTTCAGCATAAAGGAGACATTTATTAATAACACATCTCTCTTTATACCATAATAAACATGACACGTTTGACCTTTCTTACTTCTAGGTAACTGGAGTTTTTTACACCATGAAATTATAATTAGTTATTAAATATAAGCGTTATTATATTTTATATCTGAGAAAGCAGCAGCTCCTCCATTCAGTTGCGTCTGTTTACAGCACACATACAAACATACAACTATAATGTTACAGGGAGCTAAATCCTTAAGAGAATTATTATTATTATTATTATTATTATTATTATTATTATTATTATTATTATTATCTTCTACAGTGTTTCACGGAAATCGCGCACTGCAGCTGAATATGGCGGCGCGGTGGTGTTGCTGTCAGTGGCGTTCTAAAAAAGAATGTGTTCGAGAAACGATGACGTTGATTAACTAGTGTGAGCTGCATTAGTGTCTGACCATCGCTGACATTAGCGGTGTGTAAAGATCTTTCTAAAAGTATCATTTTAGGTTATTACAGACTTTGATCCAGACAGTTTTACTCCCCTGTTGTTCCTGATGCGTCCAGTAGAGGGGATAAAAGATACATGGGCAAATAATAGATTAGAAGTCAACTCTTGCAGATTATTAAATGTCCTGTTCATAAATATACTTTTATTTTAATTTTTTAGGTAAATATAAAAGCTAAGTTAACGTATCAGAAAGTGAGTTTAAATATACAAACAACTGATACACTCACCATACTATTTCACATATACAAAAGCCCAATTGCAAATTAATTTAGATTCATTTAATTTGAAAACACATAGTTGGATAGTGTAACGATTAACTGTAGTCTAGTTATAAGTGTTCCTATAGAGATGTGCTTTTTGTTGTATTGATTATATATAAAGTTGCATTCTGGAAAAAACAAAATTATAACCGAAAAAATGCTTCTTTCTAAAGTTCAGAGGACCATTTAGCCAAACCTGACAAACAAAGACCCAGACAACATTTGATTTTTTTTTACATTTATTTGAAAAAATAATGCTTTTTTTTGTTTTTGTGTTCTTCCTATTCCAGATATCTAATCCTTAAACAGTCAGGAGTGAAAATGACAAGCAAAAAGTAATTTCATGTGATTATAAATATATTATCTGGACCTAAGTAAAACATATAACAGATTTTTTAAAAATATTTGATTTATGATTTAAGGATTTTATGAGTTGTATCTCCCAGGAAACATTGACAGTTTAGGGTTTAACAAAAGGACTAAGTCATTATTATTTATGTTTTGTTATTTGCAGCTACAACTTGTGATTCTGACTTGCCCCTGTTATTCTAACACAGCCAAACATATTTAATTACTTTCTTCGTAACAAATACTGTAACAACAAAAAATCTGAAACAATAAGCTCTAAACAATATTCATATATATACTTTTTAAGCTGTTTGGACAGACTTTTTTATTGTATTTGCAGAACATTTTCAGTCAAATTCAGTCTTGCATTAAGATCTTCACATTTTAGCTTAACATCTTTAAACAGAATACCAAAAAGAAAAAAGGAAATAAAGAAGAAAAACAAGTAAAAAACAAGAGCAGGTATACACAACATTTACCATAGAGAAGAGGAGTTTAGCTTTTGAAGTATATTCACAGTTCTGGTCGCTTTACGGCTTGAAAGTCCTTTAAGAGTTTCAAAATAGATTTTTAAATCCGCCTTGAAATGGAAGATGTTAGGCTTCTGCTTCCACCATTTACACGTGTGTATATGAAACTTGCCTAATAATATCAAAAGATTTAACATAAACAGGAGATTCTTATCTATATCTTTTTTTTATCTCTGTAAAATATGACATCTCTTTTCTTAATAATAATTGTATGACCACTCAGTATATTAAATAGACATTCAACATCAAACCAGAAATATTTAACATACATACAATCAAAAAACAAACGCATAACAGTCTCAACATCCGTTCTGCAAAAAACACACGTCTCAGAAAGATCAGCTTTATATCTCTTGAGAAACTGGTTGGTTTGATATATTTTATGTATAATTTTAAAGCAGATTTCACTGATTTTATTAGTGACACAATATTTGTTGTTGTAAGTCCAGACCAAGTTCCAGTTGATATTCTCAAATGGGTTATTCCAGAAGTACTTGTGTCTAAAAGTTGCAGGATAATGAATCAAACTTCAAGAAATGTATTATTACATTTTCTATCTTTGATATCAACACCATCTAATAGAATCTCATTTTTAACTGTTAGTTTATTTGCTTCACTGTAACCCTGCAAAAGCCTTGCCAGGCCGGCTGGTATTGCATCAATTACTCTACTATAATCTCGTGGAGGTGCTGGAAAACTAAACTTCTCTAAAGATTCAGTATAAGTCAGTAAATATCCTTCATCGTTTAATAACTGTGAGACCAATAGAATATCTTTTTTAACCCAGTTATCATAAAAAATGATTTGTTCTTATATCTGACAGTTTTATTATTCCATATTATTTGTTTTTGGGGAGAAAAATTGTGTTTGTATAAAAAAATCCAACATAAAAGAGCCTGCCTGTGAAAATTAGACAACTAAATGAAGAGTTAATTAATCTCAAAGTCACACTGTAAAAGAAACGCGATACCACCGACTTATTCAAAGATAAGGTTTGGGATTAAAGACCATATTTAATTTTTATGTTTAATTTAATGTTTAATCCAATTCAATTGTATTAAAAGTATCAAAATCAAGCACATTCGTACCTCAGATCATATGGATTAAATTAAATATTTTTGTTTAAATAGTGAGGATTGTTTTTCCATAAGAAATTTAGAATGTAGAAAGAAAAAGCTATAAATTGATCACCTTTCATCATCCTCACCTGCCATCTTAAGATGTATGCTAATAATACTAATAATATGTAATATATTCCATGTATGTCTATCACTTATTTAGTGTTAAAATCTGACATAAAGCCGCATCTGAAAAAAACATGAGGTGAGGCAGGCAGCAGCTCGCCACAATGAAGAGGGCGCTCCTGAGCTCACGTTTGGTCGCTCTTCTTCTATGCAGTAAAGTTCAAGAGGAGTCTGTTTTGCTCGGACTGACTGCAAAAATATATCATATCAGCTCAAAAAGTTCTCAAAACTGGACTTTCAATCCAAACGTGAATAAATAATGGACGACCAATGCCGGAGCCAAAGGACTCACTTCAAAGGACGCGACAGAAGATAACGCGATCATTTCAAACTAATTCAAGTCATGTCGAGACTTCATTTACAAGTAACGTTACTGTAAAGGTAAGACCAGCGCGTGTATCCTGTGTGTGTGTGAGACTGTGAATGTGTGTGTGAGAGAACCTAAAATGTGAAATGTGTGAGAGAGAGAATCTGCAATGGTGCTGTGTGTGTGCGTGTCTGTGACTCAGTATGAGAAACAGCTGGGTGTTTTTGGGAGGCATATTTAAAAGTTATACATTTTACATTCCTCCTTGGCCCAATATGTACCTGCCATGTGTACAGAAACAATGCTGACATGATATATGAAACACAATCAGTAATTGGCAAACATATCGGGTGGATTTGTTTGTATATACTTTTGACATTGAAAGTGTCAGTGCCTCACCAGCCACAAACCTCACCGCACATCACTGCTTCAACAGTTTCTTTATATGAGAGTAATTCACTAACAGAAATCAGGAAAGTCCGAGCAAGAAACAACTGCCACAAATGACCAGATTAAACTAGTACTCCATATATATAGTGATGTTTACTCAGAATGGAGTGACATTGTGCTGTTTAAACCTTCATTAAAACACTTAATCAATCTGAACTTTAATCAATCGGTTTATATCTGTGTAAACGCTTTTAAACAAACCTTTTTCCAGTTAAATCACAGCAAAGTTGATCACAGAGCAGGAGCGGCGCAGCCTTATGACGTCACAACGCCACGCCAAAATAAAAGTTAGCTTCTTTTGCCACCTACTGCTGCAATCATGACTTATTGATGAATTCCTCCCTCGTTTTCTACTTTACCCCTATATGGGCGTCTGCAGGCTTGGGTCTAGGCAGTTTTACGACCCAGACTGTTTTATGCCCCTGTTGTTCCTGATGCATCCAGTAGAAGGATAAAAGAGGCAAATAATACATTTGAAGTCAACGCTTCCAGATTATTAAATGTTTAGCTAAATATAAACGCTAAGTAATGTATCAGAAAGTGAGTTTAAATATACAAACTGATACTTATCACACTTTTTCAGATATACAAAAACCCAATTGCGAATGAATTTAGATTCAAGTAGAAAAAATTAAAAAACACATAGTTGGATAGTGTAACGATTAACTGTAGCCTAGTTATACGTTTTCATATAGAGATGTGCTTTCTGTTGTATTGATTATATATAAAGTTGCATTCTGAAAATAGCAAAATTATAACTGAAAATATGCAGTTTAATATGGATTAATGATATGCTTTGATGAGAATGCAGTGGTGTTGATTAAGTTATTTATAAATACTTTGCAAAAATGCTTTTTTTCATTTATTAGTTTTTGTCTTGTTCCTGTTCCAGATATCTAATCCTTAAACAGTCTGGAGTGAAAAATGACAAGCAAAAAATAATTTCATGTCGTTTGATATATTACCTGGATCCAAGTAAAACATATATATATATATATATATATAATTTGTTTTTTTAATATTGATTTATGATTTAGTGATTTTATGAGTTGTATCTCCCAGGAAACATTGACAGTTTAGGGTATAATAAAAGGACGAAGTCATTATTATTTATTTTTTGTTATTTGCAGGTACAAATGTGATTCTGACTTTTCCCTGTTATTCTAAAACATGCCAAACATATTTAAGTACTTTCTTTGTAACAAACAAAGTTACCCTGCACAAATTTCCATTCAATGTATTTCAATAGGAAATCATTTTTGTGTGTCCACCACGATTTATTTTGACACAGGGTGCCCGATGCTACGCTTTTAAAAAATATATTTTTATTAAATATTATTTTTGCCATGGGGACCAGACGCTGTATTTTATTTTTTTTTGCCATAGAATAGCAGACGCTGTTTGGTATTGTTTATTTGTTTTAATTTAGTGTTTTATTCAAGCACTATTAATTTTCTTAAATTTTAATTTTCTTTCGATTTTCTTAAAAAGATTTTAGCTGTTTTTATTGCTTTTTGCCAGTAATTGGGGTTGTTTCAGATCTACCCGCCCAGTAAAAAACAAAACAGCAGTAATTTAGGCCTACAAAGTTGTAGAAAAGGAAAAGAAGAGGTCAATATTGCCAGGATGAGATTTGGACTCAGATAATAATAGGCAGTAATGTGTTTTAGACATGCAGTCATCATGAAGTGGATTAAAAAAGTTTTTCAAAATTGTCTTAAGATTAGATTAAATGTTTTGTATATTGTACAGTGGAAAACGAGGGGGATATTTATCAATAAGTCATGACCGCAAAAGTAAGTAGCAAAAAAAGCTGAACAAAAAAGACTTTTATTTTGGCATGGCGATGTGATGTCATACGGCTGTGCCTCTCCTGCGCTGCGATTCAACCGGAGAAAGGTTTGTTTTAAAGCGTTTACACAGATATAAACAGGTTAAGTAAAGTTTCAGGTTTTTCATCCGATGTTAAATGATGTACCTGCTGTTGACAATATTATTTTAACCCTTTATACAACGTAGTACTATTTTACTCTCAGTAATGAGGGCTATTGTTTGAATAAAGAAACAGAAATGTGTGTAAGAAGTGTTTTAATGAAGGTTTAATTTATTAAAGAGCATATTGTCATTCCATTCTAAGTAAACATCACTATATATAAGAAATGGAGTACTAGTTTTAATCAGCTCATTTTTGTCAGTTGTTTCTTGCTCGGACTTACCTGATTTCTCTTTGTTAATTCCTCTCATATAAAGAAACTGTTGATCAAGTGTTGAAGAGAAGTTATTTTGTTTCTGTTCGTTGTTTTATTTATTTTAAACAGAACATTTTTACTGTTTTGGTCATTTTAAACAGGATAAAGTGTCCAAACGCAGAGAAAAACTCCTGCTGAAGCGACTGATCTCCACACTGTTATGAAGATGGCGTTTATTAAAGAGGAGAGTGTAGATGTGAAGATTGAAGAAACATTCACAGTCAAACATGAAGATCTGCAGGAACAAAAAGGTTGATTTTCATTCTCAAAGACCAACTCAGTCATTTGATCCTCATTCAGATATATTTTAATAATAAGAATACTAAATTAAATCCATCTTGCAGTGTGAGTGTGCTGCCTAGTTCTCCTAAACACACATCAGCACTCACTGAAAGACAGGAATGAGTTTCTATTGTTACTTGTTCTATTGTCATTCTTTAATGTTTTATTAATCTCCCATTTACTCTACCTTCTTAAGGTTATTGCTTTCCTGTTCTTCTACTGTTTGTAAAGAGTTCTTGAGTACTGGTGATATATAAAATAAATAAAAACACATTTTAAAAAGGTTAAACTGAGAATTATCAGGGCTATTGTGTTTTAACAGGGTTACCGCTGGGTCTTAAAAAGTTTTAAATTTACTGAAATATTGTGTTGTAAGTCTTAAATCTTTTTTAAAACAAGCCTTAATTTCCTTTGTTCATGTTTTGCTCCCCAATCTGGCCAAAACCCATACAATCACCAACAATCATCTCAATAAAACCTTAAACTTTTTATTCAAAAAGGTCATTTTAACTTTGTTTATCATAATGGTTTAATTATTTTCCTCACAATGTGGAGTTTATTTATAAACTAATTTCGAGAGGATCACGTGCTTCTGATTGAACACAGCTAATTCCACATCAGCTCCGTGTATTACACCAATCAGACGAATCCTGACACACTATAAATTACCAGAGCTTTCTACTCCAGTCATCTTCGTCTTGAAGAACGCTCCGTTCAGCTAGTGCTACAACAACAACTACTTTAAAAACAACAACAACTTCATCATCATCATCAAAACCTTCCTCATCAAATTGCCTCACAAAACGCATCCACTGTGTCTTCAACCCAGCAAGATCACAGTCCAAAACTCGATCACTGTCCTTGAACTCTGCCATCTTTGAAAGAGGAGACTTGCTTGCTAGCAACTCCTTGCAATTTGAAGTTTTAGTTTTAGTTTGACTGCAAGTGTCCAGGCAATCCAATCCAAAAACATTAATCCACAACATATCAATACGTTGAGAAACAGCCATGAAATGATCCAAACTAGTCGCTGGAGTGCATTCAGTAAAAGTGTCTTCGAACAAAACACTGGTGATTTACGGTCTACAAAATGGCGGCCAACCAGGGGCGCAACTGCACATTTAGTGAGGGGTAAAAACATGTCATAGTGACAACTGAAATAGTATGTAGTAAAAGTACATTATGCATGTTAATTTACAAAGAATTACATCTCATCCCACCCCAAATTTCATCTCAATTTCATGAAATTGTATTTCAATTTTCCTCACTAAATGATTATAACACTTTGACATGCCTTGGTTTTGTACTTTTTGTACTTTTGTTAAAACAAAAGGATAGATAATGGAGTCATAAAGGGCAAAAAATTACTTAAATGCAATCACTTCACACATGCATACTATGAGAAGTGTAAGGTCTGTCTTTGCATGAAGAAATGACTGAAACTATTATACCTCTTACAAAATGAAATAAAAAAGACTCAAATGTTTAGTGTAAAAATAAACAGACAAACTGCCTGAAATGTTTTATTTTATCAAAATGTCATGGGCAAACTTTTTTTAACTAAATTGAATTAGTTTTGAGAAAAAAAAGTTACCAAAAGGCCTGACGTATCAATAAGATACATAATAAATTAATAAAAACATCTATATGGTAAAAAAATGGATCTTGATAGAGCGATTAATAAACATCTCAGTTCCAGAAAATGTGAATATTCTGACTATTTGTTTATGTGTCGGTTTTAACAGGGTTAAGAATCGTTATAATCAAGTATATAAAATTTATATATATTCAGTAGGCCCACATGAAATCTGTGCGCGCAGAAATCTGCAGGTATGTAAATTAATATTTACTCAGTTTTTTAAAGTTTTTAGTTATGATAATCTTAAAATCATTCAGCATAAATCCACAGATTTTTTACTAAATTCTCAGCAGAAATAACATAAAATGTCCACAGATTCTGTCTGGCCCTAATATTCAGGGCTGTACTTATAAACATACATTTTGTGTGATCTCTCTTGTTTTGGCAAAATAATTTAATTAATTCATAATAAATAATAATAAAGAATATTTTTCAGATTATTCTTAGAACTTTTGACCTCAACTGTAAGTGTGATTTGACAGTTTACTTTAATAAAACTTTTACATATATTATATGAATTTTACACTTGGCTGTGTAAATGATTTTAAATTAAAACATGTGTGCCAACGTATGCAACTCATACCTATAAACCCTCCCGTTTTTGCCGTATTAATTCTACCATATTTTATCATTCTATCCGCTATCTTCCGTGTATTTTCCTGTTTTTCCCCTGTATTTGTAATGTTTCTATGAAAAGCGAAAGTAGCAGCTACAGAGTCGATCTCAAATGTGATATAATTGCAAGAACTATTATGTTTTCACATTAATTTGGATTGACAGCACGTTAAAATGAGTATAAAAATGGCCGAATTCACGTCCTTTCCAGTACAGTTTATGCGTCTATCGCCGCCCTTATGCAGCCTCTGAATTAGGCAGTACAAGTATAACGGTGCTGACTAATGGACGCGCTCCGTACTGATTAAGACGGCTTTTTGAAGATGAATGAAAGCGGATACGCTGAGATTTGGCTGTGTGAACAGACAAATACACTTAATAATATGTAAACATGTTTGATTTTAAACACAACTAATATTATCTTAATTGAGCATAAACAAAACAGTTTTTTCCCCCCATTGCATTCTTAAAGTCACATCTATCAAACAAAACAGTGGATCAAACGGAGATTCATTTGCTGCTCTTCACTATATGCATATATACATATAAATGTCTATAGTAACTTTAATGTTTATTTAACATTGAAATGCAGTGAATACAAATTTTATCTTTTGAAGCGGACGGTCCATAAATTTACAACTATCAAGCGCTTACCATAAAGTCAACTTAACGCCAGCCCATGGCTTTAGCTCATATAATTATACTGTTTTTCACATAATATACAGGATGGAATTATGCGATTTCGGACGCAGTCCAGGTATGGCTGTGCGTCACTGCCCCCCTGCCTGAACAAAACCACCTCGTCTGCATTTATGTTAAGTAAAAGCCCATGCAGTGACTGGGTGTGTGGCGATAATTCGCTCCCCAAAACATTAGAAGTTTATAAAAAGTATGGTAATAATAATGAGGGTTAAGTTTACCAATCTCGTATTATCCAATTTGTCATGGCAGTTTTCATTTTAATGCATTGTTTGTTCTTTTTTTTTTGTTCTCTATTTTGCGCTCCACGTCTCTTCACTCTTCTTTGCATTTTGAACATGTGACTGTAACTGAGCAACGGATCAATCAAATGGTCAACAGAGGGGTGGTATTATTATCTATTTAATAAAATACATTATTATAATCATATAAAATGCAGAATAAACATTTTTAACTAAAAATATTTATTTATTTTTATTATTTGAAACTTTTAATAAAGATTATTTCAAAAATAGTTTTGGCACAATGGCGCCTCCCCATGTGTGGCGCCCCATGCACCGCATATACTGCATACCCCCTTTTTGCGCCACTGCCGCCAACCTTTCGAACTTTTGATTGACACTTAATTGAGGCAATAGCCGAAAGGAGAAGTGTCACCATCCAAAGAGCTCCCAAAAACTTGAGATGGTCCCGCCCTCTCTCTTGGCAGATTATGGCTGTTTCTCAATGCAAGAACGCAGAGAACGGACTCGTGGTCTTGCCAGGTCACATCAGGAGAATGAACTCGATGCTGCATTCTTCCTGATGGTCACATGACCCTCACGCATCTTTAACCGAAAATAATTTCAATATTACAGCATTCATACAACGATTTATTGCTTTCCCCCGTTTCACAATATATACTCTGCATAAAGACATTATAAAATATACACTACACAACATAATTAAACAGATTTAATACAAATTTCAACAAATAAACACCCTTAATGTGTTTACGGCTTTATTAAGATGTTCATGGTAATGTTTACTTTCACCTTCTCTTTGAGGGAAACTCCTGAGGTAAATAAGTGTTATCTCTGAACTTTAATAATAAATCTATACAAAATGCTGCGCTTCCCACCTCCAGTTGCAATGACTTCTGGGACTTCTAGAGCGAGTTCGGTGCTCAAGTCTGCATCGGTGCGTCCTCGATATCAAGAACACATCCGGGAGCTTTCACGCGTCCTCTGTTCTTGCGGTCTTAAGGAATGGAACTGAACGTTGGCAGTTGATGATGACGTTACAAGAGGACGCAAGACCGCTGAAGAACGCAGATTGAGAAACAGCCTATGAATGGATGCAAAGACTTGACTTGTGAATAAATCGGGCCAGATACGCTCATGATCTTAATTACAAAACATAACATTATTTAATAATAAATTAATAATAAATACATAATAATAATAATAATAATAATAAATCATAAATTAAAAAAATGTAAATATAAACTCTGCCACATCTGATCGCCATTCCACTTCTGAAGAGATCATTACTCAGCTAGTGAAATGCATCCAACACATTGAGCATAGAAGTCCAATGGTAATATACCATAGTGACTCACATGTCCGTTCACAAAGCGTCTTATGCAGTTTATAATGGCAAGTCAGTTGGATGTGGATACAGAAAAGAAACAAACTTCCTGCTTGACTGCCATGCATAGGAGGAGGACATCTCTGATATACAGAGTAACGTTTCA
>CAIGQQ010022334.1:0-11325 GCA_903798035.1 Danio albolineatus
ATATATATATATATATATATATATATAGGAAGTCATAATTAGAATTATTAGCCCTAATTAGCCCTATACACACACAATTGAAGTCAGAATTCATAGCCCCCTGAATTATTAGCCCCCCTGTTTATTTTTTTCCACAATTTCTGTTTAACGGAGAGCAGATTTTTTCAACACATTTCTAAATATAATAGTTTTAATAACTCATCTCTAATAACTGATTTATTTGCCATGATGACAGTAAATAATATTAGACTAGATATTTTTCCAGACACTTCTATACAGCTTAAAGTGACATTTAAAGGCTTAACTAGGTGAATTAGGTTAACTCAGGTTAGGGTTATTAGGCAAGTTATTGTGTAATGAAGGTTTGTTCTGTAGACTATTTAAATAAAAATATAGCTTAAAGGGGCTAATAATATTGACCTTAAAATGTTTTTTTTATTATTTAAATTTTCTTTTATTCTAGCCAAAATAAAACAAATAAGACTTTCTCCAGAAGAAAAAATATTATCAGACATACTGTGAAAATTTCCTTGCTCTGTTCAACATCATTTGGGTAGTATTTAAAAAAGACGGGGGCTAACAATTCTGACTTCAACTGTATATATTTATATACCTTTAAGTAAGTGTTAAATAGTTTTAAATTAAATATAATTAATTCAAATAAAACATATAATAAACTACAACAATTAAATAGTTAAAAACTTGATAAAAATGAACAATTCTAAAATATATATATTTTTAAATATATAAAATAATATATTGAGTGATGACTAGATAAAATAATGAATTGAAGAGCAGAAACACATAATTATTATCCTAATAACAATGTCTTTCCAATCTTTTATATTTCATATTGCATGTTTAGGAATCTGTGGCTTTAATAACATTATAAAGACCTGAAATCTGCATAAACATAAAAGGTAATTGAAGAATTGTCCTGTTGTGCTCTCTATAAGCTGTATTTTGAGCCCAGTCAAAGCAACTAAATCAAAATCAAGAGATCCGAATAGATAGACGTGCGCTGCTGAAGGGCAGGAACCATTCTCTGCAATACCACACTTCCAGCACACTCGTTTATCCAAGCAAAAGATGCTGTAAAACATTTATAGATGCTGCAACTCCCTGCAGCATCCTGGAGGTTGCTGGGCAACCGGCTACAGCAGAGCGCAGCGGTTGCTATGGTTACCTTGTATGTTGTAAGGGTTGTCGATGATGAAGTTTCCATTCCAGACCACTGACAGATCAACAGGAAGATCGCTGATGTCACTTCCTTCATAGTTATACTGCAAAAAAAAAGATTAAAGAATGAACTGAAATGAGCTGAAACACCTGTAACGGTGTAAAAGTCTCCAGGGTGCTGCCTCTACATGTAAAGCATCTCCTGAGGTCAGCATGTGCTTGTTCTTGACCTTCCCTCTGCTGTTTTATTAATATGAGATGATTTATTTAGGAGCCGCTCTCGCTGTGCAGGACGCTCACTGATGAGGGCGCAGCTTCAGTCATCAGGAGGAAAGACCAGGACAAATCAGACACACACACACACCCTTTCATCCTGCACTCATTAAAGTTTCAGAGAGTCGGTTCTCCCGCCGGACATCTTTCCAAGACAAACATCTTTTATTTAACATAATTGTTATTTGCTCATAATACTACAGGTCCAGAGAGAGAGAGAAAAGAAAATGAAAAGAAAATGTCTGTGTCCTATAGCTAAAGAGAAATCAATGCTTTTAACCTGCAATGTTCTTCTAAATTCACTTGGTATATGTTATTTAAAGAGCCCCTATTATGGGTTTTTGAAAAGGATCTTCATCAGTGTGTACCACAGCTCTAAGTGAAGTCAAATGTTCAGCTGAGGCTTAAATCTGAAAGTGCACAGTGTTTAAAACTATTAATTCATCTATAAAAGAGTCGACTCTTACGAGAGCCGAGCTTTTGAGTCTTTAGTCGTTTCGGCATGACGTGAACACGAAACATAAGCCCCGCCCATTTGTGCGCATACAGACCCGGGAACATACGAGACCCCCAACCCCGCCCACAAACAACAGCACAAGCAAAGGTTGCCAGATTGGGCAGTTTTGAATTTGATTGTGCAGGTAAAAACCTTTTGGAGAGGGTTTGGACTGGAGTCAGTCGGCTACATCTGGCAACACAGAGAAGAGCACTGTAGCAGACATGTGCTCAGCTGGATATTACTGCAAGTGTGCAGATGAACCAGAGATGAGACTGTGAAGAGTCAGTGGTTGAGGTTTCTCTCTGCAGAAATGGCCTTGTGCTGTGTTCCTCTGAGGAGTGCTTCTGAAATCTACACGCTTACAACAGAGGATTCGGAGCAGCGTTTGTTAAAGGAAGGATCAGAAAAGACTATAGATGCATGCAGGGGCGGACTGGCCATAGGGAGTAGTGGGATATTTCCCGGTGGCCTGACGGTGAATCTGGCCTGCTATCCAACAAGTGAGTGCGTGTGATTAAAACGGTCGCCTCATTGTTTTCTCCAGCTTGTAAATGTTGTATTTAATTGTGTTTTGTAACTTGTAACCGCTTGTAGTGTCTCTGGTTAACTTGTATTCTCATATCGCTTCTAAAAGCACGTTGTAAACGTGACGCGTGCCGCTTTGTTTACGGATTAAAATGCGTTTGTGAACTCGTGTTCCTCTGCTGTTTGTCGTTGCTATGGCTACATCAGCTCTCCTACACACGCGCGGCGGTCCTGTTTCATAATGGTTCAGCTTTTTCCGCTGTGTGCATTAATACTGCATGTGTGTCGTTGTTTTTACTTCTGGTTAAGAATAGAGTGATATGCTGGGAGACCGGGGGGTTAGTTTTGGGGGTGAGGTGTCTGAAATACGGGCGACTCCCGGGAAAAACGAGTGTTGGCAGATATGCTCACGCACACACTGTGACTACTTCAGTATTGATCAGCCGTGGTGGGAATTCTCTCGCGCTGAATGATGTCGACCAATCGCAACAGACTGGGTCATCGGTCCAATCAGCACAGTTTAGCATCGCGCTAAGGAGGAGTTTTGGAACAAATGAATCGCTGAACGATTCATATAGGAGTCGCTGGGATAATGAGGTAAAAATAAATGCAGATTATAAGACAATGAAAGTGTTTTTGACCATGCATGCATATTAATCTGCTGTTGGAGACCCCCAAAACCAAAATATGACCCTTTTTAATGTATAATAGGGGCTCTTTAAGACAAATTCAATTCAGTTCTCTAGCCCTTTTACAATGTAGATTGGACATGTTTCAAAAGGAACTTAACTTTTGAAAATAATATCTCCCATGTCACAAAAAATGCCTTCTTTCGTCTGAGAAATATTGCTATGTTACAAAGCATGCTATCCATCACAGATGCAGAAAAGCTAGCTCATGCTTTTATGAGCTCTAGTCTGGATTACTGTAATGCTCTGTTCACTGGTTTTCCTATTTACAAACTTCAGCTAGTACAAAATGCAGCTGCCAGAGTTCTTACCAGGTCTAGAAGATATGATAATATCACCCAATGTTCTCCTCCTCACACTGGCTGCCTGTTCAGTTTCGTATTGATTATAAAATATTGCTTCTTACCTGTAAAGCTGTGAAGCTAACCAACCTTCTGTCTCGCTACCATCAAACTCGCTCTTTAAGATCTCAAAACTCAGGGCTTCTGGTAGTACCTAGAATAGCAAAGTCAAGTAAAGGGGGTCGAGTCTTCTCATTTATGGCTCCTAAACTCTGGAATAGCCTTCCTGATGATGTCCGAGGCTGAGACACACTCTCGCAGTATCTTTTTAGTAAAGCATACGCTCAATACATCACATAGCGGTATGATGCATGAATGTGCTCCATGCAGGTGAGTGGGCTTGACAACCACCTGTAGGACACACCCCGCCGTTCTTAATGAACCAGATCATTAATGATCACACCCACCGTTAAGTTGTTCTGTGGTGTTTATTTTATGTGGTGTATACAAAATAATCCTTTATTCGTTGATAATACAACACACTAAATATCATTAGTGTGAAAAGGGAACAAAAGTTGTTGTGGTCACACTGCCCCCTAGTGCTCATTTCAGCTACAATCTGCATTTAAATGAATGTTTTTGCGATTTCCCTGAAATATAGCATGCGGAATATCCAAGCATGTATTTACAATAAGCCTGTGTAGTATGTTATGTTAATTAACGCATTAACTAATATTTAAAAACAAGGCTTATTGTAGCTCTGACTTGATTCTAGATTGAATCAATTATAAATACAAGCTTTGTGGACAGTGAAGTCCCAGCTCTCTGTCACGGATGACACTACAGGAGAGGAGGAGGAATATTCATGTGTGCATGTTGGCAGGAAACACACGAAACATGCCTGAACCCGCAGAGAGAGCGACAGCATGAATCAGTGAATAGAGATTAATGAAGGATCTTCAGCACATCACCTCCCTCTGAGAGGAGGAGACACGCGAAACACCAGGAGGAAATCAATGCAATGCTTCGGGAAAAAGCACTGAGATTCTGCAGTGCTCAGGTAACCGTGTGTGTTCAGAGCAGACCTGCCTACAGTTATTAGCTGTATATAAGCTCTCAGTAAAACTCACGCACACACATACACACAGCATGAGAAATATCAAAGAGCATGACCGAGTTACTGTACATTAAAACAGCCTCATGTGCTGTGAGTGTAGAGTGTTCTGAGCAGATTTTAACATTACAGTGCTGTTGCTAGGCTGCTTTTGGTGGTTGTTAATGAAATTGATGGGGTAATTAGTGTATTATTACATGGCTGCTACACTCTTTAAAAAGGCTGGGTTGTCACAAACACTTGGTCAGATATGGACAAACATATCATTGTGTTTCTATGCTGTTGTTAGGGGGTTCCATGTGGTTGTACAGTGTTGCCATGTAGTTGCTAGGGTGTTCCGTGTGAATGTATTGTGTTGCTATGCTGATGTTAGGGTGTTGCATATGATTGTACCATTGCTATGCAGTTGTTAGGGTGTTCCATGTGATTGTACAGTGTTGCTATGTAGTTGCTTGGGTGTTTCGTGTGAATGTATTGTGTCACTACGCTGCTGTTAAGGTGTTCCATGTGATTGTTCTGTTGCTATGCAGTTGTTATGCTAATCAGTGTGATTGTACAGTGTTGCTATGTAGTTCCTAGGGTGTTCAGTGTGAATGTATTGTGTTGCTATGCTGTTGTTAGGGTGTTCCATTTGATTGTACTGTTGCTATGCAGTTGTTAGGGTGTTCTGTGTGATTGTACCATGTTGCTGTGCAGTTGTTATGGTGTTCTGTGTGATTGTACCATGTTGCTATGCAGTTGTTAGAGTGTTCCATATGATTTTACTTTTGCTAAGCAGTTGTTAGCCTGTTCTGTGTGATTGTACAGTGTTGCTATGTAGTTGTTAGGGTGTTCCATATGATTGTACAGTTGCTTTGCAGTTGTTAGGGTGTTTCATAGGATTGTACTGTCATTTGCTTTGCATTTGTTAAGGTGTTCTGTGTGATTGTACCATGTTGCTATGCAGTTGTTAGGGTGTTCTGTGCGATTGCACTATGTTGCTATGCATTTGTTAGGATGTTCAATGTGATTGTATTATGTTGCTATGCAGTTGTTAAGGTGTTTTGTGTGATTGTACCATGTTGCTATGTGGTTATTAGAATGTTCAATTGATTTTACTATGTTGCTGTGCAGTTGTTAAGGAGTTCTGTGTGATTGCTATGCAGATGTTAGGGTGTTTCCTGTAATTTAATATGTTGCTATGCAGTTGCTAGGGTGTTCTGTGTGATTGCATTGTGCTGCTATTCATTTGTTAAGGTGCTCTATGTGATTGCTTTGCTGTTGTTAGGGTGTTCCATGTGATTGTATTTTTGCTATGCAGTTGTTAGGGTGTTCTATGTGATTGCACTGTGTTGCTATGCAGTTGTTAGGGTATTCCGTGTGAATTTACCATGTTGCTATGTGGTTGTTAGGGTGTTTTGTGTGATTGGATTGAGCTGTTATGCAGTTGTTAGGGAGTTCTATGTGATTGTACTATGTTACTGTGCCGTTATTAAGGTGTTCTATGCCATTTCTAAGCAGTTGTTAGGGTGTTTCATGTGATTGTACTTTGTTACTATGCAGTTGTTAGGTAGTCCCATGTGATTGTAGTTTGTTACTATGCAGTTGTTAGGGTGTCCGATGCGATTGTACTTTGTTACTATGCAGTTGTTAGGGTGTTTCATAAGATTGCAATATGTTGCTATGTGACAGCTCCATGTTGCTATGCAGTTGTTAGGGTGCTCTGTATGATTGCAATGTGTTGCTATGTAGTTGCTAGGGTATTCTGTGTGAATGTACCTAGTTGCTATGTGGTTGTTAGGGTGTTCCATGCGAGTGTGCTATGTTGATATGCAGTTGCTACAGTGTTGCATGCTATTGCATTATGCTGCTATGTGGTTGTTAGGGTGTTCCTTTGATTCACTATGTTGGTATGCAGTTGTTAAGGTGTTCTGTGTGATTGTATTGTGCTGATATGCACTTGTTAGGGTGTTCTAGGTGATTGTACTATGTTGCTGTGCAGCTATTAATGTGTTCTATGTAATTTCTAAGCAGTTGTTAGGGTGTTCCATGTGATTGTACTTTGTTGCTATGCAGTTGTTAGGGTGTTACATTTGATTGCAATGTGTTGCTATGTAGTTCTTAGAGCGTTCTGTGTAATCATACTATGCTGCCATGCAGTTGTTACGGTGTTCCATGTGATTGTGCTATGTTGCTATAGAGTTGTTAGAGTGTTCCATGTGATTGTTAAAATGTTGCTATGAAGTTGCTAGGATGTTCAAAAAGGTATTAAACCATTGGGGTTGCACTGACATCACTAAGACATGGTTGCTAGGGTGGTCTAAATAATTGATAGTATGGTTGCTATGCAGTTGCTAGGGTGTTCCACAAGCCTGCCATTCATTATTTGCATTTACAGCCTCAGATAATTAACTAGACACCAGTGATTTGGTCTCTCATTAGCCGAGAAATGAAAAATGATTTATGAACATGAGTTGTGGCGCGTCTGTCTTACATGTGTATGTTATGGTAATTCATTCACCCCGCAGGCTGCAGACGTGCGGTCGATCCATTCGACGAGAGACTAGTGCTTTTGAGCAGCCGGTTAACCTCTCACTGGCGTGGGAAGACGAGGGCTTGTCTAATTAAATAAATCAGAAATGATGCAGCAGAGCTGAAGAGGACAATGTGTTTGAGTGTGTGTGAGCATCAGATGATCATCACTGGAAAGAGTTTGATTGCATTTACTAATATACGTGTTCTATATAAAGACAACACAGCCGCCCACATGCTTCCTATTTCCACATCTCTCCAAGATTATTCACCACTACAACAACAACGAAAACCAGCAGTGAAGGCAAAATTAAAAGTAAACAACTTTAATGGGAGCTAAAAATAAATGAAAGCGCGCATAAATAAATAAACGCATAAATGCATGCATTACATACAAAATGAATGCATCTGATTACACAGTGTTCATCTGGCTGACACGCACGATTAAGCCTGGGTTTATGATGATGCATTATCAAATAGGAACGATTGTTTGAGATGGCATTTGTTGTGCTATGTTAAAGACGATAAAAACTAAGACTGATATAAATATATTCAATTAATTAAAAATAAATCATTTCAGAAAAACACAGGTCACAGATGAGCCTTTCCACTTTGGTGTCACAACAAATTAAAGCGTAAAGTTGTAATGTTTAAAGATTTCAAATGACTTAATGGTTATTTTTAAATAGAGTATTTCACAATTTTCGTCTAAATATAATATAATAACAACTGCATAGCAACAGTACAATCATATGCAACACCCTAACAACTGCAAAGCAACAGTACAATCATATGCAACACCATAACAACTGCAAATCAACAGTACAATCATATGCAACACCCTAACAACTGCATAGCAACAGTACAATCATATGCAACACCCTAACAACTGCAAAGCAACAGTACAATCATATGCAACACCCTAACAACTGCATAGCAACACAGTTTCAACTGGTCTAACACATTAACTACATAGGAACACAGTACAACCACATAGAACAGCAGCCTAACATTTGCATAGCAACAGTACAACAATATGGAACACACTAACAACTGCATAGCAACACAGTAACAACCCCTTTAACACCTTAACTGCATAGGAGCACAATATAACCACATAGAACAGCCTAACAACTGCATAGCAACATAGTTACAACCAATCTAACACCTTAATGGCATAGCAACACAGTACAACCACATGTAATACCCTAACATCTGCATAACAACAGTACAACAATAGGGGGCACCCTAACAACTGCATAGCAACAGCACAATAACATGGAACACCCTAACAGCTGCATAGCAACACAGTAAAAACACACAGAACACCCTAACAACTGCATAGTAACAGTACAACAATATGGAACACCCTAACATCTGCATTGTAGCACAGTTACAACCAATATAACACTTTAACAACTTCTTGGCAACACATTACAACCACATAAAATACCCTAACATCTGCATAACAACAGTACAACAACATGGGACACCCTAACAACTGCATAGCAACAGTACAACCATATGGAACACCCTAACAACTGCATAGCAACACAGTTATAACCAATATAACACCTTAACAACTCCATAGCAGCAGTACAACCACATAATATACCCTAACATCTGCATAACAACAGTACAACAACATGACACGCTAACAACTGCATAGCAACAGTACAATAACATGGGATACCCTAACAACTGCATAGCAACACAACAACATGGAACACCCTAACAACTGCATAGCAACAGCACAACAATATGGAACACCCTAACAACTGCATAGCGACAGCACAACAATCTGGAAAGCCCTAACAACTGCATAGCAACAACACAACAATATGGAACACCCTAACAACTGCATAGCAACAGCACAATCGTATGGAACACCCTAACAACTACATAGCAACAGCACAATCATATGGAACACCCTAACAACTGCATAGCAACTAATATAACACATTAACAACTCCATAGCAACACAATACAATCACATAAAACACCCTAACATCTGAATAGCAACAGTAGAACAACAAGGGACACTTTAACAACTGCATTGCAACAGTACAATAATATAGAATAACAGCAGTATAGCAACGCAGTACAATCACACAGAACACCCTAACAACTGTATAACAAATTAAAGCATAAAGTTATAATGTTCAAAGATTTCAAATGACATTTTATATGTATTTTTGGTCATCAACCAATTCTTCTTCTAAATATTCAGGACAGGATATTTAGACTTAAAGGGATAGTTCACCTTAAAAATGAAAATTCTGTCTTCATTAACTCACTCACCTTAACAGTTTCAAAGAGTTTGGGGTTTCTTCTAAACATAAGAAACCTGAAAACCTCTAACCATTGACTTCCATTGTAGAAAAAATAACAGTATGGAAGTCAAAGGTTACAGGTTTTCAGCATTCTTCAAAATATCTTCTTTTGTGCTTAAAAGAACACAAATAGAAGGAGCGTAAACAGTAAGTAAATGTTCATTTTTGCGTGAACTACCCCCTTTAACTTTTATTGATGACTTAGCATTGTGAATTGTTTTGATGCATCAACACGCCACCCACGTTTGACCCACGAGGAAAATAAACCTATTGATGAACATCACTATGAAGCATCTGAGAGATAGTTTCACTTCACACCCCTGTTCCAGTTTCCAGACGCTCTGTTCTAAGAGTCTCATGCATGTTGATTTAGTGATTCTGCTGATGGTTTAATGACCCTGTCCTTCCTCTGACCCCTGCTATTGTGTCCTGAAGCAAAACTGTAGGATGTTAAAACATGGACCCCTGTGTCTGGAAACCCCCCCAGAGCAAACACATATTAGAATAACAGTGCGTTCAGATTCATCTCATGCAATCTGCTCGAAAAGCTCCGTACAAGAGAGTGATGCACGTGAAAAGCAGCACAGGCATGTACAGAATGAAATAATGCAATAAATTAAATGCACACACTGCTGTCGCTGGATCATATCTTATTCATCTTTCATTCCTACATCAGATAAGAGTGTGAATAATAATGCATGTTCTAACTCGTGTTCACAGAGCTGCCATTAAAATAATATTTCTCTCTTAAAAGACTAATGATTTAAGCCAGCTCTATATCTGCTGACACACACACACATTCTCATCAGATCAGGTGTAGTGAGTTTCTCCCCTGAACGGCCTGCGGCTACAGTCTCTCTATTCTTGTGCTTCATTTTTCTTTACCGTCGTATCTATTACCGCTGTGTCGCCCTCGCGGTGTAATTAATCATCATTTTTTATCGCTGTCTCCTCTAATTGGTTCTCTTCTGAACTCTGCTGCATCACACACACACACACACACGAGCACAAATGTGTGCACACCCATGCATGCACACACACCTGTCTCTGTAATCAGCTGTACAAGCGCTGCTGTATTCATTCCTATTGTGTTTTCTGACAGACTGAATAATCTTCATACAAGATGAGCTAAACACAGAGAGTTTGTGCTGATACTGGATGACGTTCACCAAGTATGTGTAATGTAGTGACAGAATACCAAATTATTTGGCTGCAAATACATTATTATTTAATATATCAGCCACAATGAAAAGTGTAGACATTTTCTATTGATGAATTATAATGTTAATCAGATATTAAAATACATTAAATGCAGTTTTTTATTTATTCATTCATAAAACAGAGTTTTAGTTTTAATAACTCACTTAACAAATGATTTCTTTTATCTTTGGTATGATGACAGTACATCATATCTAACAAGATACTAGTATTCGAGATATACACTCACCGGCCACTTTATTAGGTACACCTTACTAGTACCGGGTTGGAGTCCCTTAGTTTAATAAATCCTTCATGGCAGAGATTCAACAAGGTGCTGGAAATATTCCTCAGAGATTTTGCTCCATATTGACATGATAGCATCACGCAGTTGCTGCAGATTTGATTTGGAGATGAGAATCTCCCGTTCCACCACATCCCAAAGCTGCTCTATTGGATTGAGCTCTGGTGACTGTGGAGGTCATTTGAGTACAGTGAACTCATTGTCATGTTCAAGAAACCAGTCTGAGATGATTCACGCTTTATGGTGTGTTATTCTACTAGAAGTAGCCATCAGAAGATGGGGACACTGTGGTCATAAAGGGATGGACATGGTCAGCAGCAATACTCAGGTAGGCTGTGGCATAAACACGATGATCAATTGGAACTAATGGACACAAAGTGTGCCAAGAAAATATCCCCACACCATTACACCACCACCAGC
>CAIGQQ010022335.1:0-12245 GCA_903798035.1 Danio albolineatus
GGGGGGGGGGGGGCAGGGTCCGACAGGAGTCAGGACATAGGATGGGGCGGTGTGGACTCCTGCGGAAAAGGCCAGGGGGGGCGGGGTGACCAGGGGGCTTGGAGGAACTCCAATTGCTACGTGACAGGGGGAGAAAGCCGAGTACTACTCAGGCTAGAAGGTAGCAAAAAGAAGAGAGGGTGGCTGGGTCATGCCCTCGCCCTTGAGTAGTTGCTGGCTGGCAGCTGGTGAGGGTCATCAGGGCTTATTTGGGGTGCCCTTGGCAAAGACAAGTAAGTCTTTGGGGCAATGGATGCCCGCCTTCCCAGAGTCTGAATTTGTTTTTGTTGAAGGGCCTTGTCCTTCTGTGGTGTCTGCCCCCATTCTGAAAAAGAGTAAATACACATGGATCAAGTTGAGACATCTATAAATGAAGAGAAGGGGTTGTGGGGGCAGTAAGGGAAATAAGGCTCGGCAGAGCGTCTCTGCTTTTTGCAGAGGTGCAGTGGTAGTCAGCACTGGTGCATTATGAGTGTTAAATATTGTCAGTAGTGGTATGTAAAGAAGCAAAAAAAGGGGTCAGCTAGAACGCCACTGCAGTAGCAGTGGTGCTATGTGTGGGTGTAGCTCGACGAAGCATCTCCGCTATTGCAGAGGTGCAGTGGTAGTCAGTATTGGAAGTTGACGCATGAAAGTAAAAACTGTCAGTAGTGATGTGTAAAGGTGAATGAATGAATAATGGCTAAAGTGTCACTGCGATTGCAGTGGTTTAATGGGTGAGTGTAGCTCAGCGAAGCATCTGTGCTGCTGCCGAGGTGCAGTGGGTCAGTATGGAGGCATATGTGCTCCCACCAGCATATGCTGCTGTATTTATGAGGGGGGTGTGATGATAGTGGTATTGGAAAGCAAGTATATATGAGCTGGTTTGGAGCTTCACTGCTGCAGCAATTACAGCTCAGGGCAACCCCTAAATAGGGCCAAGCTGTGGTGAGAGTAAATGGAAGGGTTTGAGTTAGGAGGAAACTATAAATGAATAAATAAGGGGAATGGTAGTGAAGGAGCTTGTATGTTAATGGGATGGGGGGGGGGGGGAGAACAGCAGAATAAAGCTTATGCTTAGAATGCATGTGGGAGAAAGTCAGCTGGAGAGGGTTAGCTGGGTGGAATAGCTCTACTGTGGTGTAAGGAAGCAAAGGGGGTTTAAGATGGGTGTGTGGGGGAGGGGATGTCAAAATGTGTATAGAATGTCCTGTGTGTAATTGATCTTGTTTTGCTATGGGTAGTAAAGTACAAGAATTCCTTTGTCCCACAAAGTTAGATCAGATAGGGGAATTTGGGATAAAAATTATGTCAGATTGAAACATCTCAAAACAGTGAGAATATGGCATTGGGGGCCTGAGCAGTGTGAGTGGGAATGCATCCTTGCGTGGAGCGTGAATGTATTTAGAATGGATGTGGAATGTAACAGGCTGGATGAGGGTCAGATTCTGCGGTTAGCTTCTCCGTTTCTGAAAAACAATAGAAAATTGGAAATGAAATGTTATACAACATGGTACATGTACAGCAGACATAATGAGTTGTTTTGGCTGATTTCAGGGTGAGGCATCTTAAAGGGGCAAGTGCAATTGTGATTTTACACGCTTTGTTAATGTGTGCTACAATAGTTTGTAGTCATAATGTGCAAGGATAAAAAGGTGGGCCTTCGTTCCCCTGCAGGGTGGCAGATGAATGGAGAGCTGGTGGTCCTGGAAGTACCTCTTGAAGACTGAACCAGTGAAGTAATAGCAGAGTTTAAGTTTAAACCCCTTAGTGTCATAGAATTGTTCAACAACAAAGCAAATCAATCTAACGTTGAGTCGATAGATGAAACAATCACTGCATTGTCAGAAACACCCTTCTTCCATTCATATCGGGCAAGCAAAAGGTTTGTCTTTGTAATTTTTTTTTTTTAATTATAAATTTTATTTATTTATTTATTTATTTATTTATTTATTTATTTTCCCCTTCTCTAAAACACTGAACTTGAAACTTATATCCCCACATGGTATCCAGAATAAATGTTTATCGTAGGCTTGTTTTAATCCATGATAAAATAGCGTTATATTTGGATAAACTGATGAGCAAATCTGGCCCAGTTCATTCACGAGGCTTTTTCACGGAGTCCATTCATAAATCTGTCATGGGCGAGACCATCTCAAGTTGGGAGCTCATTGGATGTTGACGCTTCTTCAGCTATTGGTTCAAAGGAGGGTCAATCAAAGGTCGCGGCCATTTTATTGGCCGAATGTCACAGTGTTTATATTGTGACAAGACTTGCTGTTCTAGTGAACGTGCTCCAGCGATCAGCTTGGATTCAACCGTGCGTTTCATGGAGGTTTGTCGACGTATGAATATACTGCGGACTAATGTTTCCCGGATTAGATTTCGTGGACCCTTGCAGTCTGGTTGCTTCAGCTGTTGGAATATTATGCATCTGTGGACCGGCGGGAGGTTTGAGGTGAGTTTTTGGGTTGAAATCATTCTATTCACGCTGGTCTCATCTTCCAGATTATTTATAAAATGTTTTAGTCGGAGAGTACTTATTTTGCGGGGCTTTTCCTCAAGCATGCGATGTACAGTACTGCTGGTGAAGTCCGGCTTCTTTGCATAGGCTTGGATCGCCGGCGTCTTTGAGTTTAGTCAGAGTTTGTCTTTTGAGAAGCATATTGAAGTAGAAGGCGGAAGAGCTGGTGGGCTGGCTTCTTGCGGGGCTCGATTGCTGGCGAGGCGGAAGTGTCGGCAATTTCATTATGTTGCTGTGATGAAGCTGGGGTGGTCCTGTTTTCTTAAAAACGTGGTCTGGATGATTTCCTGTTTGGTGCTGTACTTTGTGTAGCCTTTTTTGATTGTCCGGGTTGAGAAAGTTCAGTTTGAGCGTTGGAGAGCTGGGGATATGGGGCGTGGCGTGACCGGGCGGCTTCTCGACGTGTCCATGGTGGGCTAAGGAATCTGAGGAGTAATGGCGGAGTACAGCTTATGAGATCGGCTTTATTGCATCGTGGTGGGACGGGAATACCAGCGTCTGAAAGATGCTTACGGAGTTCCAGGATGGTGATTTTATTGGAGACATGGGATGACGATCTGGCGGAGGCATAGGAGGAAGCTGGTGAAGGTAGGTGGCGGCTTGGCGATGGTGAATTCGGGCGGCGTTGTGTTATCGCCGCGCGGATGGGCCTGCGGCCTCTCACTGGGGCCTCGAGGCTGCCTGTCGTTGCGCCGCTGCGGGCGTATCGGAGAGAGCTGAGCTCTCACTGGTTGTCATGGCGTTGTTGTTGTTGCTGTTATTTTCCATTTTGTCGGCGTCAATTCTTGTTGAGAAGTATCTTGGTTGTCTGGCTGGTTGGTTGGATTGTTTGTTTTGGAAGTTGGTTGGCTGGTAGGCTGCTGAGGCGCGTTGCTTAGCTTGTGGTCTTCCAAAACGAAGATGGAGTAGTAGGGAAAAAACTGATCCATTTATAGTAGGCTTGGATCGCTCTGATTGGATTATTGCTGATTACAGATGATCAGCCAGGCGTGCTAATCAGATCACGAGCTCCTCTCGAAATTAGTTTATGAAACTTCACTTTGCGATAATTAAATTAACTTTTACAATTGTTACATTTATGTATTTGTCAGATTATTTTATCCAAAGAAACTTGAACCCACACTCTCAGAAATAAAGGTATAAGAGCTGTCACTGGGGTGGTACCTTTTCAAAAGGTAAAAATTTGTACCTATAAGACAAGGATACACATTAGTACCTAAAAAGTACAAAAGTGTTCCTCTTAAAAATTGTGGGTACTAATATATACTTTTGAGGTACCAATATGGACGCTTTAAGTACAACTGTGTACCTTTTGAAAAGATACCACCCCAGTGACAGCTCTCGTATCTTTATTTCTGAGTGTGCACAAGTCTGCCATTGGTTAGTTCAACCAAGGCTCATTCTGATAACGTACCTCTAAGTACATTTCTGGAGAGTGCCAAATAGGTTCCTGGAGATACGTTTTTTATTTATTTTTTATTTATTTATTTTATTTTTTGGTTTGTTTTTTACAGTTTTTGCTAATCTGCCAGAGGCCGCTGTGAATGGTTTTTAAGATCTCAGATTTCTCTTGCAAGTGCCATTTGCTGCTGCTTTTCTTGCATAAATCCACCAGAGGCCACTGTTGACTGACAGACTGACTGACTGACCAACTGACCAATTACCCCAAACACTTCCTTCCCTAAACCCAACCGATTAAAATGCTCATATTGACCAGCGCCCATCCATTTCCCTAAATCCAACCAACAGTGCTTTGAAAAGCAATCCAGAAAACGAAAAGCTCTCACAGCAGCCCGATTTTTACCACATTTTCAGATTTTACCACATGCTCAGCCTGTTATTTACTTGTTTGTTTTATTTTGTTTTTTTTATTTTTTTGTTTTTGTCTTGCTTTCTTGAACCATTCTTCACTCGAACCCGAACTCCAACGTATGCAGCAAGCCACTGGGCAAACTGGTAACAATGGAAAAGGAACAGCATATAGCGCTCTGTTGCATTCGTTTTAAAAACAAAATCCTCTGGCTACATAATTCATGATCTCCAGAAATGTACATAGGACTACATTTTCAGAAACGGAGAAAAGTTGTAATTGAAGAAAAAAAAAACAGCTTTAATACTGATGACTACTTTACAATGAACAGTTTCATGACCGACGACCATTTATTCTCACAATCTTCAGTATTTTCAGCATCCTGAACATTGATTGATTGTCTAATGACTCTCAGACATCTAGGACAAACGTTTGATTTTTCCATTAATCGCAGACATTCTGCAGTTTATCCAAACAGCTCCATCAGTCCTAGAAAAGCACAAATTCCGGGGCATTTAAATCATGGTGTCGTCATAAAGCTGTGGGATTCGCCTCCCATGGGCTCCTCCAGCCCCTCTTAGACACTCACAGCGGCTCCTATCAGCAGTGCTCCTGCGGTTCTGTCTCAATTTACACAATAATTGCTACTCACATCATCAGGGAGGCAAATCCCACTGAGATCTGCAACTGTTATGATGTCGGGGGTGTGATGAAGTTAAATGATGGTAAACCTCCATCCCCCTACAACCAATGATGGCTGTATGAGAGAGAGAGAGAGAGAGAGAGAGAGAGAGAGGGGTTTCAATAAGGACTCATTTTCTTACTATTTTGTGTATTTTTATTAAAACAAAGAACATAATTTGTACGTTTGACACTATTTTAGGAGCTGACTTAAAAGGCACCAATTTTACCCCTTTTACCAGATGTAAGAGACGATGTTGGTGTCTCCAGAATGTCTATAAAGTTTCAGCTCAAAATACTCAGATAAACAGATTATTTATACTGTAGAATCTGCCCATTTTGGTGTCTGAGGACAATGTTGCTATTTTAAATACAAAATGACCTGCTTCTCTCCGCCCACCGTTCCAACGTACGATAGGTCAGATAAACAGCATTCAGTGATAGAGACAGACACGGATGAAGCTGAAATAAGGTCACTAGTCAAAAATACCAAATAAGTTTATTTGATGTACTTGTGGTGAAGTCAATTCAAGCCTTTATGAAACAATGAGTCTTACACAAATGCTGTTTACAGCACACACACACACACACACACATTTACTGACACCATGCGGCTGTAGTGATTGTAGCAGTTAAGAATTACATAGTGATTTAACTCTATTAAAAAGTGCACCGTTTAAAACGTTTTAAACTTATAAAATGAATTATTGAGGTGCATCTGATCAAAGAGAGTCGAAACATATGTTTTAATCTCAGTTTCTTTGCAAAAAAATGTTCTCTGAACATGTGAATAGTACATATTGATATATAGACATGGCGCCTGTCAATCAATTGAGTGGATGGGAAAATTAGCACTCCTATGTTACCTTGCAGTGGAACTCAAAAACACTGGGATTTGGATCTTATTTTAACATCAGTAAATTAAATAAATAAATAAATAAATAAAAATATACTTGTGTTTATTTCAATCAAATATAACAGTGGACAAACAAACTATACATACACACAGTTCTGTCAATACAGCTTCCAAAAGTTGATTTTGCTTATAGGTGCCCTTTAAAACTTGTTATATTCACTTATGCTTAAAATTAAACTAAACATGCATGTTTGTTTTGATTAGTAGTAATCAGTATTGAATAAAACTAGGGTTTTAATGTGTGAACAATAATTGTATAGTAAATCCAATTTAAAGTAAAATTGTTTTCATGGCAAAATGTTTAGCAGAAAAATTGCAGAAATGAATAGAAATGGGAAAAAAATACTGTAGATATGTTAACTATGAAAACTAAATTAATTAAATAAATAAAAAAATGTGACACAAAAGTGCCGCTAGCAATTTTGGACCCCATGAAAAAATATGAGGATGGGCCCCCTGCTACCAAGCTAGCTATCCAAACTCTTTGTCTGCAATTTAGTAAGAGAACGGCCATGACTGTAGCTAGCAGATGATTTATTGTTCAAATGTAAATGTAGTACAAAAACAGGAACAGTAATCAAATATTCACTGAAAAAATTACATTTCTAAACACACAAAACACCAATGTGTAACTATTTAAATAACTGTACTGCAATAGTGTCTCATACAATATGCAATACACTGGAACAGTGACAAAAATCAATAAGACACAAAATGATATTACAATGAGACCCATAAATAAGCCGAGAAATCTGAGTGCATCATCCGGGTAATTAAAGTGCACTTATTATTTGTAGAGTTTTCAGTGTGAACGCACTACCTACACTAATTATACTACAAAATGGCATAGAATAGTGCATAAGTATGCGATTTGGGACGCAGCTGATGTTAACCTTGAGGACATCGCTGCTTTGACAGTTTACCTGACGATCGCACTCAACAAAGCATCAACTCTCTTCCCGCTACTGACGGACTGAACCATACAGTAAAAGGAGGAGGGGTGCAACTTGACAGTGACAGACACGAGGGGCAGATATAAGCCGTATTTTTATTTTTTATTTCTAATAAATTGTTTTACTTGTAATTTAGAGAAACATTCATAATTTATATTACATTACAGTACTGTTATTAATTATAAAGCAGATCTCTGATGGCCCCTAGAGTGCATGGGCCCTTAGAATCGTCCTAACTTTCCCCCCCTTAGCGGTGCCCCTGCACGGCGCCATGGTGGCGCAGTGGGTAGCATGGTTGCCTCACAGCCAGAAGGTCACTGGTTCGAGCCTCGGTTGGGTCAGTTGGCATTTCTGTGTGGAGTTTGCATGTTCTCCTCGTGGTCGCGTGGGTTTCCTCTGTGTCCTCTGGTTTCCCCCACAAGTCCAAAGACGTGGTATAGGTGAATTGGGTAATCTAAATTGTCCGTAGAGTATGAATGTGTATGGATATTGATGGAGACCCCAGATTGATAAAGGGAATTTTTTGTCATAAGATGTGTAATATTTCTGAATTATGTCTATGAAAGTCTGTGAAACAATAGATGTAAAGAGGGCAGACCTCCTGTCAAAACTGGCAGACAGTTGTGTTCACCAATAAAGATTGCAGATTTGATCAAACATCCAACAGTCCATCAGCAACAAATCTGTCAGAATTTCTTGCTGTTGCGTGGACATACTCACCACCATTTTTTTTTATTATTGAGTGTTTTCATACAACCCTTAACAAAATACCACATTGAAAAAATGTTTCCCACATAATAGATTTGCGATAGGACAACAAGGAATTAAAGGGCACCTATTTTTAAAAAATCTACTTTTTTAAGCTGTTTGGACAGACACGTGTGTAGGTATAGTGTATAGACGGTCATTTTGGAGTGATATAAACACACCCAGTCCTTTTTTTTTCAGTTTAACAACATAAAAATGGTGGACCAATTGGAGCAGTTTTGAGACCGACATGTCTCCGTAGTAACATATATATATATATATATAATTATATCAACAAAACAGGACGTGCGCAAAGCAATCTACCTTCCGACACAGTTCAGCTCCAACCCTAATCAAAACACACCTGAACCAACTAAGTAGGACCTCAACAACATTTGATAATAACAGCCAGGTGTGTTTGATATAGATTGCAACTGAAATCTGCAGGATGGTAGATCTCCAGGAACAGGGTTGAGCAGTCAAGATTTAAACACTATGGTCTACCTGATTTTTGTTGCTGTCCAAGTCTGTAGTGTCTACTAGTGGTGGGCAAAGCGAGGCTTCATGAAACACTGAAACAGTCGAAGCAAATGTGTCGAAGCTTCGAAACGTTTCGAAACCCCACTCTACGGTGACATCTAGTGGTCATATTCTATGTATTGCACTGGAACAGCTTCAGCAAACAACCAGTTGAGCAAATTAAGGTGTTAAACCTTACTTTGAAATTCAGATCTTCAAGCGGTTTAGTGGAGCGGGTAGGGTTCTTGACTACAATGTAGGTATAGTGGGTTCGTATCTAGGCTGTTACAATAATTTTGAAATCCTTTAATATCATTTTGAGTTGCTCTGTTCTTGTATCGTTTTGTTTCAACATTGGTCTGACATACAAATAAACACTTTGTGAATAAATATGTCTTGTTTTGGTCATTAAACAGGGTTGTTGCTAGATCACCTACGGCTGGGGCCAGAAGTTAACAATAATTATTTATATTTTTCATAAAATTGACTATTTATTGTATGTTATTAATGTTTATCCTAAACCCAACCATCACAGAACTGTAAAATATTATTATTATACAGTTTTACAGAAATAATGCTATATCGATGGCGTATCAGCAGCTGTATCCTATCCAAACTACACCATAAAACAGTAACATGACTAAAATACATAAACCATGATTTCGGAGTGGTTGAAAGTCGGGATTCGAACCCAAAAGTCATTTGAAGCACAGCAGCAACATGCATACGTATGGTCCACCAGGCCATAAGAGACAAAAGTTTAATCTGACCCAGTCAGTCAAATGGGGATTCGCCAGGTCTCGAAGTGCTTCAGAACTGATCGATGCTTTAAATCACTTAAATCACGTGACCAGGTGTTTCGAAACACTTTAGACACGTGACCTGGTGGTTCGAAACACTTTAGTCATGTGACTTAGGTGTTTCCGATCCAGCTTCGGTGCAGTGTTTCGAAACACTTGCGCTTCAGGATCTCGACACTGAGTCGAAACGTCAGTTTCACGTCAGCCATCACTAGTGTCTACACCTTGGATAGCTACTTTCAGAATAATAAAACGCTGTCACATACCTTATTCTAAAACTGGTTTCTCAATAATAACACACAGTTCAATAAACTGAAATGTCCTCGCCAGCTCTCAATCCGTTAAAGCAGTGGTCCCCAACCCCGGGGCTGTGGACCAGTACTAATCTGTGGATCAATTGTTATTGCGCCACACAAGAAATCATCCATTATTTTACTTCTTGTCGGCTTAATCCCTTTATTAATCCGGGGTCGCCACAGCGGAATCAACCGCCAACTTATCCAGCATATTTTTTACGCAGTGGATGCCCTTCCAGCCACAACCCATCCCTGGGAAACATCCATACACACACTTTCACACGCATACACTACGGACAATTTAGCCTACTCAATTCACCTGTACCACATGTCTGTGGACTGTCGGGGAAACCGGAGCACCCGGAGGAAACCCACGCAACCACGGGGAGAACATGCAAACTCCACACAGAAATGCCAACTGACCCAGCCGGGGCTCGAACCAGTGACCTTCTTGCTGTGAGGCGAACGTGCTACTCACTACGCCACCGTGGCGCCCCGATTCTTTTCCTTTTATATATTATTAGATTCGATACAGTAAAAATCACTGTATTTTCTAGGTTACATCTCGGTCACTTGAGCACCAAAATTTCACCCACAAGCTAGCAAAATGAGTAAGAAAAAGACATCTTTGGGAAGGAGAAAAACCCAAGTGAAGAACCGAGGAACTACAAAGAAATGGATCTGCAACCCTTTTCTCAACAAATCAGAGGAATCCAGCATGTCTGTTCAAGAAGATCAACCGCTAGAGGTCGCAGATGACACAAGTTTGTTATTTCCAATGTATGCGCGTGGCTAGTTTGCTCATATTGGGAGCGATGCGCCAAGCTCTCCCAGTTGAAAACATATTTAGAATGCCGAAAGCGCACCACGAGTCACGTGACAAGAACTAATCAGTCAGCCTCATATTTTATAATATATACATTTCGGTAGACAAATGATCTCAAACAAACACAGTGCTTTTTAATTGTTATCATAAATAAAACTTAGAGTTGCTGCTATGTTTTGTCAGCTTGTCATCCTCTGAGAAAATGGTTCATGGTCGGCTAGCAATCTATGTATACCCCTTCCGGGCGGCGGTAAAATTGTCAAGCGTTGACCGTTTCGTGGTGATAAAAATGTTGGGGCTTCTGCATTAAAACACATTTTAGATGTGCTGAAATGGGAGATTTGAACCATATGCAGCTTGACCAGCATTTCATTTCTTATGTATAGCTCCAAGTCAGTGTTGACAACATATTAAATTGGAAACGAGAAGCATAATCAATAGAAATTGTTGTACTTCTTGTATACAGTACTTGGGAGGTCGATCGTTCAGCTGACATTGAAACACTGAAATCACACTCCCCACTACTGTCTCGAAACAAAAACCATGGATTCTGAAAAATCACCTGAGACAGTCAGAATATTGAACAAGCTATCAGTCCCTCACGGCCCCATTTGTGCTCACGTTCAATAAAATATGGCATCATATCTGGCTAACGACAGCCAATTACTTTGTCACCGGTTTGGATATTAATGTATTTGTTTGCATAAGCAAAAACTAAAGTCAATCGATAGGAGGGGAAAGAGCTCAATGTGTGTGTGGGCTACACTCTCAGTAGCTGTTTGTAGCAGTGTATTGATTGTTAAGACGTGATGATTTGGTGGAAAATGCAGTAAATATCTGCCAACCTCACTTGCTGCCATCCCTGATGCCTAGGTTATATGTAATTTAGACAGCTAATAGTGTGGAGAGCACATTTATAGTGAGCAATGATTTAATTCCTTTAGCTTACTTGTTTTCCCAGATTAATTAGCGAGTCGACCATTAGGGAAATTAAGGATAAATTTGCTCTTCACCGTAGTCTTCAGCTAATGACATGATTCCTAACTTCATTGCTCTTACGTTGTGAAAACAAACAAGGTCCCTGCGGTTGGAAAATCCATCAGTCTGAGCTCTTGACTGATGTAATCATTTCATAAAGCGCAATTATGTCTGTGATGGAGTGTAGGATTGGAGTCTGGGGAAATAAAGCCTCCTTAACAAACATTTCTATGAGGATGAGAGGCTTATGAGATGAATTCATCATGCGCACGCAGACCTTGACAGACACACTGAGATATTTCTGTCAAAGTGAGTGAGAAAAAAAAGCCCACACAGCCAAAGGTGAATTGAAATGATATGTAGCTGCTGATTGACTTGGGAGGGTGAAATTAAAAAGCCAAGGTCTTGTTTGTCTATCATGCGACAATGAAAGGATGATGAATAGAGGCCAACGCTGTAATAAAGCAAAACCACGAAGGCAGAGGTGCAGTTCAGTCCCTGAACACAAGGACAGGACCTCTAGGCCACAATGTAATTGGCTTGGGGATAGCTGATGCAGTCTGAATAAGAGCAGCTATAGATTTCTTGCACAGTAAGCAAAATAAATAACTATTTATTTGTTTGTTTGTTTGTAAAAGTTAAAGGCTTGGTGATAAAACCATTACAATAACCCTTAAAAAAGGGTAATGTGTTCGATAAATGTTTGATATAATATTCATGAGAGAATAATCGTTAATACAGCTTTAAACAGTGCTTATTTGCATCACATGGGCTGTATCAATATCAAAAATTCCACCCAACAGGGTTGTTCTTGTTTTACTGAACATAATTGCAAATATGCATTGTGTCCTCAAAGTAAGATAATAAAAACATGATACGGAGATAGATATTATTCAATTCATGTTATTTATATAGCGATTTCACAATGTAGATTGTTTCAAAGCAGCTTAACATAGAAGTTCTAGTAAACTGAATCTGTGTCAGTCCAGTTTTCAGAGTTGTAGTTCAGTTTAGTTCAGTTTATTGTGTTTCATTATAGATAATAGACCAGGGGCCAGATGCAAAAAACAACACGTTTTCCCGGGCCAAATTTTACAATTTCACAGAAAGACATATCTATCTATGTGTGTGTGTGTGTGTGTGTGTGTGTGTGTGTGTGTGTGTGTGTGTGTGTGGG
>CAIGQQ010022337.1:0-14887 GCA_903798035.1 Danio albolineatus
GCCACGATGGCCTAGTGGTTAGCACGTTCGCCTCACAGCAAGAAGGTCGCTGGTTCGAGCCCCGGCTGGGTCAGTTGGCATTTCTGTGTGGAGTTTGCATGTTCTCCCCGTGGTTGCGTGGGTTTCCTCCAGGTGCTCCGGTTTCCCCCACAAGTCCAAAGACATGTGGCATAGGTGAATTGGGTAGGCTAAATTTTCCGTATAGTGTATGAGTGTGAATGTGTGGATGTGCATCCGCTGCGTAAAAATATGCTGGATGAGTTGGCGGTTGATTCCGCTGTGGCGACCCCGGATTAATAAAGGGACTAAGCCGACAAGAAAATAAATGAATGAGTACTACTAAATACTTTTACAAAAGAGCATGAAAAGCTTCCATCAATCTGCCTACACAACAGCAGCAACAAAACAAATGAAGATGGCTAAAGTTAACTTATTTTCCCAGTACATCATTATTTCTCTGTAAAACTATGGTTTGTAAAGCTGCTGAACTTCCCCTCCCCCACAGTAATGTGTCTTGAGTCTTCACTGCTCCCCCACCGCTCATTAGCATCTTTATACCAGCATTAATGGAGGCCAATTGAGTCTTATCCAATCACATTCCAGATACAGTAGCTCAGCAGGGTTGTATCTATATATTCCGGGCTCCTAACAGAATCTTCATTGGCTTATTTTGCTGAGGAAAGAGAACAACTTTGGAGGACAAACTGCATTTGTAGATTCCCACACGGGGGTTATTAACCAACAACAACATACAAAGAAAAGCCTACTGAGGCCATTTCTCATCCTACTTCTTCACTGAAGACTGAAAAGGTAAGGTGCACATTTTGAATTTACACTTAAATAACATCTGAATGCAACATTATAAAATGTACAAACGGTACAGTCAGGAAAAGGGTGACAATGAGGAGACTTTTCCTCCAACTGCTGACATGACTAGTGTAAGAGTGTTAATGCTAATATCTGTACAAGAAAATCTGATTGTTCACCAGATGGATGTTAAAGCAGCATATTTACATGCACCAATAGAGTGTGACATTTATATAGAACAGAGGGTTATGAGGTGAAGTCTGAAAGAAAAGAGAAACTGGTGTGTGAATTGAACAAATCACTTTACAGACTCAAGCACTCAGGCAGGAACTGGAACAAAATGTTGATTACGTGTGTGAAGACTTGTGTGTATGGCTTTTGTGTTTTTATAGAATAGGAGTTGATAAACATATTCAAAGGTGTGGACAGATGGGTAGCATTTTGAATGTATGCAGTGGGCCGCTCTAGCAGGGACGTTTTTTTGTCCCAGTCCAGCCCTGGAACCATTGAACCATATAGTGGCTGTTTTTTACCCCTTCAGTATATCTTCATTTGCATTCAGTCGAAGAAACTCAAACCGGTTTGGAACAAGTAGAGGATGAGTAAATGACAGAATTCTATTTTTTTTATGTGAGCTATCCCTTTAATGCTTCTGTAAGTAAAGGTAAAGTTAAATATTATTGCTGAAGATATTGCTAAAGAATGGCAGGAAGCGTGAAATACAGATAAGAGACAACAATTCATATGAAACTAATTATGAAGTTGTAGAAAAAGGAATGAAGAGGTCATAATTAGGAGGATGAGATTTAGACTCAGATATTAAAAGAAAGTAATGTGTTTTAGACATGCAAGTCATAATGAAGTGGATTAAAAATGTTTTTCAAAATTGTCTTAAAAATTACATTAAAGGTTTGATTAACTTCAAATACTGAATATCTGTGTGTGTGAGACAGAGGGAGAGAGAGACCAGATATGGTGTATAGTGGGAAACGAGGGAGAAATGTATCAATAAGTCATGACTGCAACAGTAAGCGGCAATAAAAAGCGAAACAAAGACTTTTAATTTAGCGTGATGTGTGACGTCATAAGGCTGCGCCGCCCCCGTGCTGTGATTCGGCTGGAAAAAGGTTTGTTTTAAAGCGTTTACATGAAATAAACCGATTGATTAAAGTTTCGTTTTTTTCATCCGATTCTAAATCATGTACATGTAGTTAAAAATATTGTTTTAACCCTTTAAACAACATAGTACATGTTTACTCACAGTATTGAGGGCTATTGTTGGAATAAAGTACCAGAAATGTGTAATAAGTGTTTTAATGAAGGTTTCATTTATTAAACAGCATAATGTCATTCCATTCTAAGTAAACATCGCTATAATTCATGGAGAACTAGTTTTGATCAGCTCATTTGTGGCAATTGTTTCTTGCTCGGACTTACCTAATTTCTGTTTGTTAATTACTCTCATATAAAGAAACTGCTGAAGCAAGTGTTGAAGAGAAGTTATTTTGTTTCTGTTCATTGTTTTATTCATTTTAAACAGAAGATTTTTATTGTTTTGTTCATTTTAAACAGGATAAAGTGTCCAAACGCAGAGAAAAACTCCTGCTGAACGACTGATCTCCACACTGTTATAAAGATGGCGTTTATTAAAGAGGAGAGTGAAGATGTGAAGATTGAAGAAACATTCACAGTCAAACAGGAAGATCCGCAGGAACAAACAGGTTAATTTCATACTCAAAGACCAACTTAGTCATTTCATCCTCATTCAGATATATTTTAATAATAAGAATACTAAATTAAATCCATCTTGCAGCCCTGAGTGTGCTGCCTAGTTCTCCTAAACGCACATCAGCACTCACTGAAAGACAGGAATGAGTTTCTTTCGTTACTTGTACCCATGTCTGTTGTCATTCTTTTGTCATTCTTCATACTAAAGTTAACTTTTTTCTTTTTAAGACCTGATGGTGCTGAAAGAAGAGACTCATCAATGGAATGAAATGGAAGAGAAACACCAGGACATAATGACTGATGGAAAATCCACACTGACTAAAAAGACTTCATCACGCGGAAGACCTCGGAAAGCCAAGTCTACGTGTAATTTCAGCAGTAAACAGTGTAAAAAGAGTTTCAGTCAAAAGCCAAACCTTGATGTTCACACTGGGGAGAAACGTAACACCTGCGAACAGTGTGGAAAAAGCTTCTATAAAAAAGGAAACTTAAATGTGCACATGAGAATTCACACAGGAGAGAGCCGGCACACATGCAAACAGTGTGGAAAAAGCTTCTATTATGCAGCAAACCTAACAGTCCACATGAGACTTCACACTGGGGAGAGGCCGTACACATGCCAACAGTGTGGAAAAAGCTTCTATAAAAGAGCAAACTTGGCAGCGCACGTGAGAATTCACACTGGGGAGAAGCCTTACTCTTGTCCTCAGTGTGGAAAGAGTTTTAAGCAAAATGGCCACCTTGAAGTCCACATGAGAACTCACACTGGAGAGAGAATTTATACTTGCACACAGTGTGGGAAAAGTTTTTCTCAAAAACAAAACCTTAACACCCACATGAGGATTCACACTGGAGAGAAACCTTACACATGCACAGAGTGTGGTAAAAGTTTCCCATATACTCACACACTCAAACACCACATGATAAGTCACACCGGAGAGAAGCCGTTTGCATGTGCTCAGTGTGGAAAGAGCTTCACAACCAAAGCTAGCCTTATGAACCACACGAATGGTCACACTGGAACCATAGTGTTCACATGTGCTCACTGTGGAAAGAACTTCACAACTAAAGCTAGCCTCATGAACCACATGAATGGTCACACTGGAACCATAGTGTTCACGTGTGATCAGTGTGGAAAGAGTTTCACACGCAAAGACTACATTAAGCAACACATGAAGACTCACTCAGTAGAGGAACGTTTTAGATGCAGTGAGTGTGGAAAGGACTTTAAACATAAAAAAGCCTCAGCGCTCACATGAAGCTTCACAAGGGAGATCAGAGTCTTAAAAATTGAGTCCTTGTCCACACAAACACTATTGTGAAAACACTATTGTGGAATATTCAAAACGGCAGCTTGTTCATGTAGTTTGGCTGTTCATTCACGTGAAGTTTATTTATAAACTACTTTCGAGAGGATCACATGCTTATGATTGTCCACAGCTGGTCCCGCATTAGCTAACACATGATTCACTAATCAGAAGATCGTGACTCACTATAAATAATCAGAGTTTCTTATCTCAGTTATCTCCGTCTTGAAGAATCCCCTTCCCACCCCTACTCCCCCCTCCTTTCTAGATTGGGTGACACAGCGGCCCAGTGGTTAGCATTGTTGCCTCACAACAAGAATGTCACAGGTCTGTGTGGAGTTTGCTCATTCTCCCCGTGCTTGCGTGGGCTTCCCCTGGGTTCCTCCCACATCCAAAAGCACGCGACCCAAGTAAACTGAACATTTTAAATCGGCACCATAGTCGAGCTTTTAGTAAGCCATATATCTCCCTTTAGCCATCCCTGTATCTGTCATTAGAACAGAGACAAGTCAGGGAAGTTCATCAAGATCTACCTGAGCTCATACTCGCCTCTCACCCTGCTTACAGGAGGGAGCCCAGAGCTCGAGGATCTTATGAGCTTAGGACTGTCTCCCGGGACAGCATGCCAAACAAGTGTGAACTCTTGAATACATATCAAGTTACTAAAAATGAGACCATTTGAACACCTGAAGATTTAAACTCAATAACTGAAAAGGGGTGAAGATTTTGACAACTGTTTTATAGTGTAGACCAGGGGTCACAGCGCAGTACCAGGTTTTGAGGATTGCTGCCGGGCTGCAAGAACACAAAAAACTCGACATGTGTTTCAACTGTATTATGTAACGATATTTGAATACCATATTTGTGCACATTGCACACTTGCAAATTGTTTAATTTACCAATCAAATGGTCAACACTGAAAAGAGAATTAGAAAGATTAGGGAGGAGAAAATGTTTGGGCAGATGCAGGAAACACTGTCCTACACCCTTAGATTGTGTTTTTGATCATCCACATTGTTTGATTGTCACTCGCGTGAACACACAACGATTTGCCTCCAATTTTGACTGCAATTTCACAAAACTTGTTGGCAAATGAAAGTCCGGCTTAACTCATGCGGTGTGAACTTGCCATAAGGCAATGACAGTGACCAACAGATGCAGACTCCCTAAAGCCCTGTTCAGACTACACAATGCCATTTACCAGTTCCGACAGATCAGATTTGTGTCAGATTATGAGATTTTGACTTGATAAACTCTTGATGTGTTGTGGGTAACAGATGAAGACTTTGGTTTCAAACACTACGCATTTATTTTGATGGACTAATTTGAGAAAAGAAACAGGTTTTCTTCATGAAGACAATTAAACTTTCTGTAGACGACTGGTTGCCTTTAAAGATACGTTCATGTGAAAACTCCCACATTACTACAAATAAATCGGGGTATGGGGAACTTACATGCTAATTCCAGTATTCAACAGACTACTGAAGCACTTCAGCTATCTGTTATTATATACATATTGTACTGCTTATGTGCACTGATAGATTATATTGTGTGCCGTCTGCAAGTGGTGTGAGTGTAGGTTGTAGTTTTAGGTTTATATTGTTAATAATGTTCTTTTGATGGATACACATCATTAATCATTTTAAACTGAAGCTCTTTCATTTCAGGGAGGATCGAAAAAGAAATGTAACTTGTTCTTATTTTTTCTAATTCCTGTGAATTAAAATCTTTAAAAATAAAATGAGGTCTGAGCTGATTAGGATGAAGCCTATGAATAAGAATATTCCTTTAAAACTTATTACATTTTGGATCTCTAAAACATAAAGTGGCCAAAAAACAGTGATGGAAGAGAAAACATTACAGAATAGTGTGAAAGAAAACCTCTGATCAATACTATGATGTTTTTATGAATAGCATTAATAATTGTGTAAAACTCTTTAGGGTGAGAAGCAGAACCATGTTTGAAGCAGAAGTTATTGTTATTAAGAATGTCACCATGGCTATCCATCAAATCCAATGAAGATAACAAAATAATTTTTAAACCAATTTTCATAAAATAAAGACTTAATTCAATGTAAAATAAAGCGATTGTTCCGTAAACAAGTTTTATCAGGACTGAAATTGTGGGAAAAGGCTAGTTTCAGCACAATAGGACCTGCTGGTGAAACAAAGACAGTCTGAGAGGCAGTTTAGACAGTCCAAAATCACATCTGATCAAAACTCATACCAAGGACACATCATTAGCGCATGTTCTACTAGTTTCCTTTACTCGGCATATTTTACATAATCATGTCGCCTACACAATGCTCACCCTTAATGTGAAGAGTCCAGTTGAGTTTAATGTGTCCTGTTCTTAGTCTTGTTACAGTCTGATCCTCTCCTCTAAAACTTTGCAGTCCTTTACTCTGTCTAATGTTGTTTTGTTTGTTAAGTAAATGACTTCATGTATTACAAGTCTTCCCTTTTCCTTTCCACTTTTGATAGCATACTACTTTATCATTTTCCATTTCCTTTCGACTATTAGGTGATGTTCTTCTTTGACCATTATGTCAGCCATTTCATATCAACATGAGCTGGTACACACAGATGTTCCAGATGTATTATACTTGCTTGTCTCAGTCTATATAAAACAGTGGAAGTAAGTGATGGCGTTGATTGAGAACATATCAATACTTTATTAGGTGTTACGTGTCATTTGTCAGTGAAAGAACATTTAAATGATCATTGATTTATTAATTGCAACTGGAAAACAAGTAGTAAATGTTTACATACATCCATGTTTTAGTAGCTTTTATTAATACATTGTTTCTTGTGATGTTACTTGACTATTTCTGTTACTGCTACTTGTAATAAATCTATCGGGGTTAAGAAATGTTTGTACTGCTGTCTTTTTTCTTTGTTCGCTGTTTGATTGATTGTATGTTTTTTTTAATTAAGTTTAATTTATTTGTTTGCATGTGTAATAGAGTAAACAGTGTTTTAGATTATTTCCTATATTTGACTAAATACTATAGTGTTTGTGTGTGCGCACAGGAGAGGGAGAGAGAGAATGTCCACTGATCAAACAAATCATTAATGTATGAAGTATAGCTGTTGTTCATCTGTAGCCAAAATTGCTACACCGTACAGCACCCGAAACATAACATGCTTATTTATTTAATGATATTCTGAGTAATGTTGTAAACCTGTAACTATTGACTTCCATTTGTTTTTCATACTGTGGAAGTCAGTGGTTACAGGTTTCCAACATTCTTCAAAATATCTTCTTTTCTGTTCAGCAGACCAACAAACTGTTTTGGAAGAAGTCAAAGGTGAGTAAATAATGACAGAATAGTAATTTTTGGGTGAGCTGTCCCTTTAAGACTTCATCCTGTAGGTTGGTGATGTTTGAAGGGGTTCTTAACTAAAATACGTGTTTTTGCAGGTATTGGACAGCATGAAATGTACCACCACAGTCAATGTCACGAGTTTCTGAGCAGAAAAACTGATATTCTGGCAGGAGTATTAATTTCCCTCTATTTTTTATTTATTTTTTCAATATGAAATTAATGGGTTACTGACTGTCATTGTTGATAGCAGGGAACTTTTCTTTTTCCTAGCCTAAAAATATGGCCTGTGAAATCATAGTATCATATAAGTACTATGATAACCTTAAGGCCACACTCATCTATTTCTAAATAACTTCAAAAGGCTCTAGCAGATTTGATGGAGTGTTTTGGGATGAACTCTTAGTATTAGACTGCATGCGTGTCCACCGGTTTATAAACTGTCCCTTTACCAACAAACCACAACTGTTCTCCTGAGATCACACCAGAGCAATCAAAAAGATTCCCAAGACAGCTCATGTATAAGCATTGACCTTTGACCTGTCTCTCCTCTGCAGGGGACCAGCTTTACCAGTTCAAGATACTTAGTTAAATACTAATCTGACCATATGGAGTGTGAAGATTACCAGACAAACCTCTTTTGAGTGTATACTGTCTAGGATTTATCATAGCTGATCATATTTTTGAGAAATGATTGAGTTATTATTGAAATGAGACATCAGGTCATCGCCCTATCACAGATCAGAGAACATGCTGCCATACATCATACAAGTCTTTCAGCACTTCAGTACTCCATCTTCACCATCTGTTAACATTGCATTAGTCTTTTCAGTGTCATTGTACAGTAGGACACTGTTTGAGTTAGTGCTACTGTAGAAGTATAAGCTTTTGTTGATGTTTTACTTTTGAATAAAACTGTTTTTCTTGAATTAGTGAGTTACAGAGAAACATGTTACATTTCTATCTTCCACAATTATTTTCATTATTATAAAAATGTGCTATTATTAATTAATATTTTCAGATATAATGTATTTTATTCTACATTATTGTATATAATCTGTACTATTGTAATAATGTGTGATTCATTACTTTTTATAAACTGTTTTTGTTCACTGTTATAAAACTGTAAGAAAAAAAGAGGATTCCAGCATAAAGGAAACATTTATTGATAATACATCTCTCTTCATACCATAATATACATGACACGTTAGACCTTTCTTACTTCTAGGTAACTGGAGTTTTTTACACCATGAAATTATAATCAGTTATTAAATATAAGCGTTATTATATTTTATATTGGAGAAAACAGCAGCTCCTCCATTCAGTTGCGTCTGTTTACAGCACACATACAAACATACAGAAGTTAGTCAAACTGAGAATCAAAGTTGCTCTTCTTTATATACTCAAAAGATACCGTTACAGGGACCAAAATTCTTAAGAGAATTATTATTATTATTATTATTATTATTATTATTATCTTCTACAGCGCTTCACGGAAATCGCGCACTGCAGCTGAATATGGCGGCGCGGTGGCGTTGCTGTCAGTGGCGTTCTAAAAAAAGAATGTGTTCGAGAAACGATGACGTTGAGAAACTAGTGTGACCTGCATTAGTGTCTGACCATCGCTGACATTAGCGGTGTGTAAAGATCTTTCTAAAAGTATCATTTTAGCTTATTGCAGACTTTGATCCAGGCAGTTTTACTCCCCTGTTGTTCCTGATGCGTCCAGTAGAGGGGATAAAAGATACATGGCCAAATAATAGATTAGAAGTCAACTCTGACAGATTATTAAATGTCCTTTTCATAAATATACTTTTATTTTTATTTTTTAGGTAAATGTAAAAGCTAAGTTAATGTATCAGAAAGTGAGTTTAAATATACAAACAGCTGATACACTCACCATACTATTTCACATATACAAAAGCCCAATTGCAAATTAATTTAGATTCATTTAATTAGAAAAAATAAAAAACACACATAGTTGGATAGTGTAACGATTAACTGTAGCCTAGTTATAAGTGTTCATATAGAGATGTGCTTTTTGTTGTATTGATTATAAAGTTGCATTTTGCATTCTTTTTAAAGTTCCAAGGACCATTTAGCCGTACCTGACAAACAAAAACTCAGACAACATTTGATTTTTTTGAACATTTATTTGGAAAAAAACAAAACAGCTTTTTTTAAAACAGTCAGGAGTGAAAAATGACAAGAAAGATAATTTCATGTGATTATAAATATATTATCTGGACCTAAGTTAAACATATAACAGATTTTGAAAAAATATTTGATTTATGATTTGATGATTTTATGAGTTGTATCTCCCAGGAATCATTGACAGTTTAGGGTATAACAAAAGGACTAAGTCATTATTATTTATGTTTTGTTATTTGCAGCTACAACTTGTGATTCTGACTTGCCCCTGTTATTCTAAAACATGCCAAACATATTTAATTACGTTCTTCGTAACAAATACTGTAACAATAAAAAACCTGAAACAATAAGCTCTAATCAATATTCATATATATATACTTTTTAAGTTGTTTTGACAGACTTTTTTTATTGTATTTGCAGAACATTTCCAGTCAAATGCATAACAAATCTTACAATGAGATATTCACATTTTAGCTTAACATCTTTAAACAGAAAAACAAAAAGAAAAAAGGAAAGAAAGAAGAAAAACACAAGTAAAAATCAAGAGCGGGTATACACAACATTTACCATAGAGAAGAGGAGTTTAGCTTTTGAAGTATATTCACAGTTCTGGTCGCTTTACGGCTTGAAAGTCCTTTAAGAGTTTCAAAATAGATTTTTAAATCCGCCTTGAAATGGAAGATGTTCGGCTTCTGCTTCCACCATTTACACGTGTGTATATGAAACTTGCCTAATAATATCAAAAGATTTAACATAAACAGGAGATTCTTATCTATATGTTTTTATCTCTGTAAAATATGGCATCTCTTTTCTTGATAATAATTGTATGACCACTCAGTATATTAAATAGACATACAACATCAAACCAGAAATATTTAACATACATACAATCAAAAAACAAACTCATAACAGTCTCGACATCCGTTACACAAAAAACACACGTCTCAGAAAGATCAGCTTTATATCTCTTGAGAAACTGGTTGGTTGGATATATTTTATGTATAATTTTAAAGCAGATTTCACTGATTTTATTAGTGCCACAATATTTGTTGTTGTAAGTCCAGACCAAGTTCCAGTTGATATTCTCAAATGGGTTATTCCAGAAGTACTTGTGTCTAAAAGTTGCAGGATAATGAATCAAACTTCTAAGAAATGTATTATTACATTTTCTATCTTTGATATCAACACCATCTAATAGAATCTCATTTTAACTGTTAGTTTATTTGCTTCACTGTAACCCTGCAAAAGCCTCGCCAGGCCGGCTGGTATTGCATCAATTACTCTACTATAATCTCGTGGAGGCGCTGGAAAACTAAACTTCTCTAAAGATTCAGTATAAGTCAGTAAATATCCTTCATCGTTTAATAACTGTGAGACCAATAGAATATCTTTTTTAACCCAGTTATCATAAAAAATGATTTGTTCTTATATCTGACAGTTTTATTATTCCATATTATTTGTTTATGGGCAGAAAAATTGTGTTTGTATAGAAAAATACAACGTAAAAGAGCCTGCCTGTGAAAATTAGACAACTGAATGGGGAGTTTATTAATCTCAAAGTCACATTTTAAAAGAAACTCAAAAAAATAAAGGTTTTGAATTAAATACCATATTTCATTTTTATGTTTAATATAATGTTTAATCCAATTCAACTTAAAAATTGTATTGGAAGTATCAACATCAAGCACATTCATACCTCCTTAAATGCTCCTGATGCAAAATGTATCATTTCAGGGATACATTTGTTTACGTTGCACAAAAAAATTAAGCTAAAATATAGTCATGTCATGTTGCAGTGGTTTTTGTCAAACCAAAGTTCTTTTGAAAGCAGGGTGTAATGTGAGTAAAGGGATGTATGATCATTTTCTATAGGCACTGTGAGTATATAAACAGAGTTTTAAGTCAGTTATTTCTATATTTTACTGTAGCATGTCAGTTTGAAATATCAATTTACATTTCCAAACATTGTTTTTGTCATTAATTGTAATTCTACAGTGAGATTATTGCCTGCACTAGAAGTCTGACAAAAGGCAGTGCTCCACACAGAGACCCGATCATCATCCAGTCTGTCTGGAATGACATGAAGAAACAGAACAAACTGAGACAAACTATTGTACATCCAGAAGAACTTTGGCAACATCTCTAAGATGCTTCAAAAAACCTACCTGCAAAGCTACAGTACTGGTCAGAGTTTTAGGCACTTGTGCAATCAAGCTCTAAAATGAGGATGCATTCAAAAATAATGCATAAATACATTTTATTTATCAATTAACTTATATTAACTAAATCAAATCAATTATTGGTATGACCAAACTTTGCATTTAAAACATTTGGTACACTTGCCCATGGCTTTGCTGGTAGGTTTTTTGAAGCATCTTAGAGATGTTGCCAAAGTTGTTTGTCTCAATTCATAAAATCAAAAGACAGTTTGTGAATTAACAAAAATTGGATGTGTGAATTCAAAAAAATTTCACAGACTTAAGGAGATTACTAAATTTGTTCCTCTGGGGCAGTGGCTTCCTTTAAATGCTACATGTGTTTACTGCAACCAGGTTAATCAATGTTTTTATTTTATTTTATAATTTTTTCAGGGTTTTCATCTTTATTGGATAGGATAGTTGTGAGAATTGACAGGAAAGCATGGGAAGCAGAGAGAGGGGTAGGAGCAGCATAGGACCGTGAGGCGGAATCGAACTCGGGTCGCCATGAGCACTGGAGTGCATGTGTCGACACACTAACCCCTACACCACTGGCACTGACTAATCAATGGTTTTTAACCCTTATATCAGATGAATCCTCCTTTATGTGTCTGAAATGTATGATGTCTGGTACTAAACAAAAGCTAGTGATATTTGCAATACGTTGGTATAAATGAAAAACTTGCATCAGAAACAGTATTTGTCTTGTAACATTTGATGTAAGATAGTAACGAACTTACAAGATATTTTACCACATGAAATTACCAAGCAGTTTGACTTGTCCTGAGCATTATAGTACAGGGCATAGGCCGCCCTCCATGGCAACTCCTCATTGGAAGAAGGTGCCATTGGGATGTATCAAACCAGATCACTTAAAAACCTACTGCAACAGTAAAACTTAGCTTTTTGCATTAGCTTGCTCATGCTCGCTGCTGCTCTCTGGCCCCTCTCGCCTTGCTCTCGGACACTGCACTGCCACGCAATCGGGTCGCAAAGAACTTTCCATGAACTTTCAGGAATGCCGTGTTTCGTAGAGGCCAGTCGGCGAAGGAAACACAAACAAATGTTGTCTCTTGCTGATCTGGTGCAAATTGATCTTAAGCAGTTAAAGAGAAGCCAAATCTCTGCTTTTGTGGTTTCTCAGGGGTGATTCTAAGATCTAGTAATAAGAGCTCAATTTAATTTGGGACGGTTGTCAACTCATTTTGCACAAGCACCAGAATTGAGAACCACTGCTCTGAGGTAACCAAAATAACAAACTATCATACTCAAAATGAATTGGCTTCCTAAAGTTACTTCTCTACTTCAGTAGATCCCTGTAAATAATTCTTTACAATATTTAAAACAGTTTGATAATTTTGTCAATTAATTTCTCTGGAACAATAAGCACCCTAGGTTGCACAGGACTATATTGCAACAGCCAGTAGATAAAAAAAAAAGAGTTGGGGCTTCCTGAGCCTTTATTTCATTATTACGCCTTCAGTCTGAGACATCTCGCGCACTGGTCCATCCCTCCTGAGAGAGCTCCATCTTGCTTTTGGCTTCATAGAACATGGACCTTCAGCATGCAGTGGTACGGTTTGCTGCTGAGTGTGACATGGCAGGGTAAGAAACAGCACCTATAAGTCAGAAACCATGGTGCTTGACTGGAAAATGGTGGCCATCTCCAGTTTGGAGGAGAGTCCTTACCCCAAATGGAGTTCAAGTGCTGCATTTTTTTTTCATGAGGAATGGAATGTGAGATTAAAAGATGGATCAGTGCAGCGGCAGCAGTAATGCAGCTGATGTGATTGTCTGTTGTGGTGAAGGAGCCGAAACAAAAGGCCATGTTCTCAATTTACCGCTCAATCTAGGTTCCTACTCTCACCTATGGTCATGACTGAAAGGACAAGATCTCGGATACAACCAGACACATTTTACAGTGTTATGACCCGCTTGTTTGAGTCGCAACATAAAAGAGAGATGAACCAACAAAATAGCCTGAATGCAAATTGTTTATTGTAAAATGTAACTCATAGAACAATTAAATCAAAGCAACCAACAAATGTCTGGGGATAATAATGAAGAACTTAGGATATAATTACAACAACACTTTAACTACATGATACAAGTAATGTAAAACCATAAGGTTAAAGAGTCAATGAGATGAGGAGTCCTGACATGAGGACTCCTGAGTAGCCACAGTGTCCTGGGGTAGCTAGCACAACAACTTTTATATACCCATTGATGAGTAATGCAGGCATCCAATCAGGATTTACCACATACTCCAATCGAGTCTTGAAAATTGATGACATCAGAGATAAAATAAGCACCATCAATGTGCCTCCTACAGCATCGGCCCAATTAGAGCTCTGTAGACCGTTAATGGATAAACTTTAAATGTTTTTCAACAGTAGGCAAGGAAGAATTATCTGAACTGATAAAATCGTCCAAATCATCAATGTCCAGCTAGGATCCTATACCGACCAAATTATTAAAACAATTGTTTTCAGAAGTTTCTGAACCTGTTCTTAACATATTGAAATCATCCCTACTCCTAGGATACGTTCCTAAACTTTTAAACTAGCTGTCATTAAGCCTCTTATTAAAAAAACACAGCTTGATCCCAAAGAACTAGCAAATTATACACCGATTTCAAACTTGACTTTTCTATCAAAGATACGATTTTTCTAGTATCTGCTCAACTATGTTCCTTCCTACAAAGAAACAATATTTATGAAAAATTTCAATCTGGATTTAGAGCATTTCATAGCACAGAAACCGTAATCCTAAGTTCACCAAGCTTGAACTTTGCAACGCAGTAAACTGCAAAACTTGACGCACGAACTTGCGTTTCCAGTCTGACGCATTCGCGTGGGTATGAATGGAAGTCTATGGGGAGAAAAATCCAGTATGCTTAAAAGTCTGCAGCGTAAATGCAAGTGAATGGTTTCTCTCAAGTGTGGATCTTCATGTGTTTATTAAGGGATGATGATTGGCTGAAACTCATCCCACACTGAGTGCATGTGAATGGTTTCTCTCCAGTGTGGATCCTCATGTGTAGATTAAGGTGTGATGATTGGCTGAAACTCATCCCACACTGAGTGCATATAAATGGTTTCTCTCCAGTGTGGATCCTCATGTGTAGATTAAGGGATGATGAGCGGATGAAACTCTTCCCACACTGAGTGCAGGTGAATGGTTTCTCTCCGGTGTGGATCATCATGTGTTCATTAAGGGATGATGAGCGGAAGAAACTCTTCCCACACTGAGTGCATGTGAATGTTTTCTCTCCAGTGTGGATTTTCATGTGATTATTAAGGGATGATGAGCAGCTGAACCCATTCCCACACTGAGTGCATGTGAATGGTTTCTCTCCAGTGTGGATCCT
>CAIGQQ010022338.1:0-18977 GCA_903798035.1 Danio albolineatus
GATTAAAGACACATCTCTTTACATTAGCATACACATAAAACACAAATACTTTGGAATCCAAATCCTCTAAAGGATAGTTAGTCTGCATTATTTAGGGCAACCGGAGCCGGGTACACTTCCCAAAAGACATTATAATTTGAATGGCATCTCTGCTCATGTTAGTCTGTTTTTTTTTTATTATTCCCGAGGTTTCCATAATTCTGGACCATGCCGTATCCTGAGCAGCTGCTGTGGTGGTCATGGAGGAATGGAGAGCATGAGACAGTTTCCTGTAAGACGATCCCTATGACAGACGAGTCCTCGCATTGTTCCCGAAGGGCCAGCCTGATGACCAGCCGGTGACCCGCCTGTGGTCTCTCCATGATGGATGTCCAGCGTTCTCCAGCCCCGGCGCCATAGACTGCAGCTCTGCACAAGACGTCTGGCCATAGGAGAAATGGTCGTGCCCAACTGAGCCTGGTTTCTCTCGAGGTTTTTTTAATTCTTCACTTTCGCCAATTGGTGAAGTTTTTTCCTCGCCGCTGTCGCCTCTGGCTTGCATGGTTCGGGACTTGTAGGGCTGCGCATCGATGGATTACTATTCAGTGTTTGGACTCTCAGCAGTGATTATTAAACCACGCTGAAATGAACTAAACTGAACTTCAACACTGAAAACTGGACTGACACTCTTTCAATTTTTTATAATGCATGTGAAGCTGCTTTGACACAATCTACATTGTAAAAGCGCTATACAAATAAAGATGAATTGAATTGAATTGAATTAAGCATGTTGAGCTCCAGGTTGTTGTGACTGCACCAGACAGCCAGCTCCTCAACCTCCTGTCTGTAAGCAGACTCGTCACCGTCCTGAATGAGGCCGATAAGGGTGACCATTGCTTGACTATCACTTCCGACCATGGTTGTGATAACACACACTAATGTCAAGTTCAGACTGCATAATTTTCAAAGTAGTCATGTCACAGATATTTTCACACTGCATGTATATCTGGGGTAGCGTTTTGTCACTGCTTTGTTTACACGGCAAGATGGATCGGCGACAGAGGGTTACACACTGCATGACTTTACATTAGGAGAATCGCCGACAACTTACAGATATGGCTTTTGAGAGCGCGCGTTTTTTCACCCGCAGTACTGCAATTCGTCATTCAGAGTCACACAGAATACTGCGGTATTAAAAGCCAGCTTTTCATTAAAAAAAAAACATGTCTGTGCTTTACGCAATAGCCACCAGGTGGCGCAAGGAACAACCACCTTTTCATTGTCATGCTGCATGCATCAAAAACACGTTTACAAAACCTAATATTGGTAAGTAAAGGGTTTTCAAATTATAACTAAATATTAATTAAATGCACAATGTAGACAGAGTAGGCTATATTGGCTATTTGCATTATTCTTTTAATATTCTTACAAGTACTTTAAAATTGCGCCATATAGAGTTGCTTTAAAATGGTAACAGTTGAGGGAATATTATCACACCAGTCAATATTATTACTGAAATTAATTTAAAAACTGAATAAATATAAATTTACACACATTTACACCAGTGAATAAGCAGAAATATAGGCTAAAAACCTGCCGAATTCTGCACGCACAGATTCCGTGTGGGCCTGCGTATTTAAAATGATACTCCTGTATTTATAGTATGATAAAAAAATTATTTTCTTAACTATATTTAGTTTTAGACATTTTACTACAACATTCGTCGTAATTTGTTAAATGCTGTATTTATACAATACAAATACACTTGCAATACAAACTATAACTAAACAACAAATCATTCCTTTGATAACTGGAAAGAAACGTTTTAATCGGTTTACAATGTACTAATGGACCTATATTCTGGGCAATGACCCGAAGCACACTGCAGCAAGCAAAGTCATTGTTGCAGAGGGGATAAACTGGGTCAAGACTCCGGCCGAATCCCCGGATATGAATCCCATTGAAATGGTGTGGCATGCTCTCAAAGATTATATTCAAAATTTGAGCCCTGCAAGGGCCTTAAATCTAAGCCCGAGCCCGACCCTGGCCCGAGACGCACAGGCTGTAGACCGGCCATTGTACGACAGATTATCAAAATTTTTGGCCCAGGTCCGGCCTGAAGCCCGTTTTTTTTTCCGCCAAACATCTTAGCCTATGCAGCCATTAAAATAAACCAGATTTGTATTTAATAGAGAACTGATGTTTTTCGTTTCCTTTTTCATTCATTCATTCATTTTCTTTTCGGCTTAGTCCCTTTATTAATCCGGGGTCGCCACAGCGGAATGAACCGCCAACTTATCCGGCATTTGTTTTACGCAGCGGATGCCCTTCCAGCCACAACCCATCTCTGGGAAACACATCCATACATTCTCATTCGCACACATACACTATGGACAATTTAGCTTACCCAATTCACCTGTACTGCATGTCTTTGGACTGTGGGGGAAACCGGAGCACCCGGAGGAAACCCACGCAACCACGGGGAGAACATGCAAACTCCACACAGAAATGCCAACTGGCCCAACCGGGATCGTTTCCTTTTTATCAGAATGATTTAGCGAAATTATTACAAGGTTTTTTGTTTGTTTTTTACGGAAAACCTTTGATGATGGAGGAGAGACCTGTGGTGGCTGTTTCAACGTATCTAGAGCTGTATGCCTTTACCAATGAACACTCGCGCACATTCAGTCGTTTCCTAATGACATAAAGCGCACCGCGCTTCTCTTTTTCTTGTCAACATAAAGGCAGTGCGGTGCGCCTCGCGCTTTTGGAACTGAAAGGTGCGCTCAGAGTGATCAGCCCCTGATGTGCAGCATATTTAATAAATCGCGGGACGGTATCGTGCAACCACACGTGCCGACAACACGTTTGCCAAAGAAGCAAAGAATATTGCAGATTGACGCAGACGAGTTGCCAAACCTGCGCTGATGCTGATCGCCTCCGTCCTGGGATCTGCGTCATAAACTCAACAAATAGGCTATAGTTTTGATAATTTACTGTACAACTGACAAACCAGCCTTGTTACATTTAGAAAATTACAGTTATTAATAGCTAGTTATTATATAACATAAATTTTTACAATAGCCTATGAACCGCAAGTGAGACGGAGGAAAGAAGTCATAATCATAAGACAATCTTTAAACTAATGACTTATGTTAAAAATGTTGTCAAGGGTTTTGTAATATTTTACTAACAGTGGAGCATTAATTAAATGCATATTCAATGCGATCGATTCGAGGTAGCCTGATATTTTTATTTGATGCAAGAAAAGAACATGAAACAGCATATGCCGCTTCTTAAAAAGGATTCAGTCAGTGTTTTCGTTTTTTTAATCTAAATTTTTCATTTAAATGAAAAATATCTAGGGCTATCTATTTGATTCTTTTTATTTCGTTTATTCTATTAGTTTAGTTTATTTATTTCTATGCTTTTGGAAACACTGCAGGTGCGTGAAGATGCTCTGTTATGTTCTGTAAACAAATCAGTATTTTAAAATGCAATATTTAATGTCAGACACAAAATAGACACGTCCATTTTTTTTTTCAATAAATAATAATTTAATATTAATCTGACCAGTTAACAAACAGTTTGTGTTTTGGCATTGTTGACGCATTAGCAGACTTTTTTTTTTAAGCACTTCACTCAGATGTTATTCGTTCTTCTGTTTTATTTAGAAAATAACTGACCAGCAAAACTATTTAAACTATAGACAAACTACGAAATTCGTTTTTAAAATATATTTTTTTCTAGCAGAAATTTACTAATTATATTTTTGATTAGAGCCCGTCCACTGCTCAACTGTGCGGTGGAGGATTTTCGGTCAGTGGAAAGTAAGGATTTAATTAATGCTTCACTAATGGTTGTAGCATATCACAATCTTCTGACATATATTTGCAATTTTTTAAGATGCCATAATTATAAAGATTAGGTCTTGAGTGTCTGATGTTTCCTGGGTGCTGATGTGCTTTTACTACATATACATTTCAAAGAAATATATAAAAAGGAAACGAATTATGTCATAATAAATGCCCTTAAATAATGTAACCTTTGACAGTCAGCATCTGTGTTTTGAGATGATGCGGGGGAAGGAGGCGGGCAGTGCTGGATTTGTGCGTACCGCAGGCCCCTTGGACTTAAATATTGTGCATAACCAATTGGCTCATCGTTTAAAGTGGTCACTATTTGAAAAGTTGACCAGACCTTTCCTCTTTCGTTTTTTACAGTTTCACGTGGTTAGAAATCTCTGTAGGCAAGGCATCACTGCCGCTTCTGGACGGCGCGCATTAGATGTCATTAAAAAATTTTGACATTTTTTTATGAAGCAGGCCCGAAGCCCGATATGCGCGCTAGCTAGGAAAATAGGCCTGAAGCCCGGCCCGAGGGGCACAAAAAAGTCGGGCCTCGACGGGCTAGGGCTCAAATGCAGGGCTCTATTCGAAAAGTAGCAAAACCAACTACAAAGTCTGAGTTGGTTGCTGCCATAAAAAAATTCTGGTTTGAGGAACTTACATCAACGGCGTGCAACAAGTACATAAACAGACTGTTTAAAGTTCTTCCGGCTGTGGTGGAGCGTAATGGTGGACACACTGGAATGTAGCGGATGCATTGGCTAATGCATAGAATTAAGAAGTACTGTACATCTGTACCTGTGATTAAAATTGCTTTCTGTGCATGAACGTTTTACTGTAAACTTTATTTTTATATAAAGTTGATTTTACGCCAAAAGTGTACCTTTTCTGTATTTTTTCTCTCCACATTTTGGATTTGCATAGGAAGTTTAAATACAGCACTTCGGTGACATTTTTTGAAATAGCTAATTCTCATAACTCTTATGCCGGCTTCATTTGTGGAAAGGGTAAAGTAACATTATGAGCACCTTAAAATATGGGTGCTATAGCACCATTTGACAAAGTACTACTGTATATAGCACCTATTTTTTAAGGTGCTGCATTCAGATGGCATTCAGATGGATCGGCGACAGGGAGTTTCACACTGCATGACTTCAAAATAGGAAGAATCACAGACAACTTTCTTACGTCTCGCACCCAAAAACACATGTGTTTTGTTATTAAAACTACATGACAAGAAAGAAGCCTTTAATGGGGTGGAAAATCACAGAGCTTGATCCACGCTGGCATTTCGCCCTTTTGGTTTTAGGTTTTGAAAAAGGAAAAAAATTAGCCTAACATTTGCAATAATGATGGCGAACAATAATGATAATTTCACACGCACATGCAAAAAAAAAAAAAAAAAAACGAAACGAAATTAAAACACATGAAACACACTAAAACTGGGCAGTTAATTTAAACAGTTTTCAAAAAACATAACATCAATTTGAAGGAGAACACTGAAATCTAAAAAAGCAAGCCGATCGCTCCACGGAAAGTATGTTTTTAATTGCTCTGCTGTAATTGTTAATAATCACAAATCTCTGTTAACATTTTAACATAAGTCATTATTTAAAGATTGTGATTTAAACACTTTATTTTATCTTAGACTTTCTGTGCTTTCCTTTTCTCTGTCACTCGCGTAACAATGTGTGTCCTGCACGTAAAGAAACAACAAGGCAATATGTTGATTTACGTATATACACTATAGGATACTGGTATATAATAATTTCGTTTTTTTTTTTTTTTTTTACATATAGTATTGCATTCATTTGCATAGATATAGTTTATTAAGTGAACGCCTTGGTGTGGAGTCATCATGCAAACATTTTAAAAATGGATCTTTTATAAGATCCTAAATTTTCCAATTAGAAAAAATGTTGGTTTGTTGGTTATATATGCTATATGCTTTGCTTTTTTAAATAGCGCATTCCCCAGCCGTACTGTAGGATACACACGCTTTGCATGTCTGTTGTTTGGGTGCGAGCTACGGATTTCTGATGACATGCAGACAAATTTAAAGCAGGTGTTTAAAAAAGTTCTCTTTAAGCTTGATTTTTAATAATTTAAATAAATATTATTAATATTAACCCTTTAAGACCGACGGGAGTGCCCGCGCTCTGGTTTGCGTGCCTCTGTTTGAAAGCCAATAAAAACCGAAAGCATATAGGTAGAGGAATAATTTTTTTTGCATATGAAATCAGAGACGTTATACTTTCAGATCTAGCCCAAAACATTCTCCTGTTGCAATGTTTTCATTCTTTAATGAGTTTACACAAATAGCCTAAAATGTTTACAACAAAAAAACACTTTAATTCATTGCACGCCTTTGCAAATGTGTTTTATAAAGGTTGTTATTGTTTGCTATGTGTGTGACGTAAGTACCTCGTGTCCACTGTGAACCTATCAGGTTTGTCTCGCGTGGTGATGTCACTCAGCGCGCTGTTTGATATACGTAACATGCACGCGCTTTTCTATGTATGTGTGTGCGCTATGCTCGTCGCAGTTTCTCTTTATCCGTGTCGGAACATCATAATTTCTTTCACACACATGCACACAACACACACACATCCACATTTACACATACAGGCACAATATCACACACACACACACTGGCATGGAGTCATAACCGCACAATAAACAAAAAAATAGTCCGATGTTTTGGAGTTATTAAACATGTCAAACGACAAGGAATTCTCAGACTCATCATCTGCTCCAGATTCTATTGCCAGTAAAGACGAAGCTGACTTTTGTGAAGGATTAGATCCATTCCAAGACATGCTAGTATATACTTTATAAATGCTTTGCTTTTGACTATTATATGCTCATAAACAATGCTTTGCTTTGAGTATGAATATAAACATAACAAACAGAATAATCCCGATAGATGACGCGCTATTTACTCTTATGGTTTCACTTTTGTGCCTAAAACATCAAACTTTTATACCTTTATACTTACATTTTTTGCTGTATTGCTGAATCGTGCTTATTATTTTACTTACATTGATGTCGTTTTGAACACTGAAGCCCTCAGAACCCCTCATCTGTGGTAATTTGTAGAGAGATTTTTTTTGTTGTTCAATCAAACTGTTCTGTCTACACTGTTAATAAAAATAAGTGTATCTCACAAACGAATTAATGTAATTAGTCCAAATCAGTTTTATATAGTTTCAAAGGGTTTTATGCATGTTTTTTACATTGACAAGTTTGAGGTTTACATTTGTGTTATTTATGTATATAGTAAAAACTAAAATAAAAACTAAGCGATTTTTAAAAATTGTTGTGTTTTATTGCACTTTTAAGCTATTTAACTCGTTAATATGGATTTATGACATACATAAACTTAAAGTTGGGGATGTAAGGATTTTATTGATATATGGCATTTGAAAATACTCAAAAGAATGACATCACAGCATGTAAAAATACTAAGATATACCCTGGCGGAATTGTTCTATGGCAGGTCTTAAAGGGTTAATAAATATTATATATTAATAATTTAAACATTAATAATTTAAATATTATTTTTTTATTAATAATTTAATAATTATAATTTAATATTAATAATTTAACCTAATATTAAATATTAATAATTTAAATAAATATTATGACTTTAATTAAAAATTATTTTTAGAATCTATTCGATTTGAATTTCGTACCTGTACGTGTTCTGTTGCTTATGCAGGCTTAAATTCCATAAATTGATTTGTAAGTTAATTTTTTTTGTTTCATAGATTTAGTAGAAGTATTTCAGGAACGAATTATTCTATTTCATAATTAATTATTAAAGTATAACATTAATTAAAACAAGTATATGCATTAATAAGACGTGGTCGTGGAAGTGAATTTGTAATTCGAATTATGCTCAGAGCTCCATAGTTTAAAATATGGTAACAGTCAATTAAACTATAGTATAGCACTCTGTCTAAATAAATAGGCTATAAAATACACAGTTGATGTAGGTCTATTAAATATTATTTAAACACTGTACTGAAAGAAAAAAAAAACCACAAGAAAGAATGCCGCTTTGAAACAAACTCATTTGATCAAAGTGTTTTAAATTTAGGCAGCAAAAACATAGTTCGTCTGCTAGAGAAATTTTATGTCTGCTGGGATCTGAGCTATATTGGTTTACCAGCGAGCATAAACGGAATGGAGTGCTTGCTTTAGCCGGTCTGCATGACCGGCTAAAGTCACACCTCTCTGCTTTTGCTCACGTGACTGGCTGCTTGCCGTATATGTTCACTATGTTACATAACTACCCCCTGCTGGCCATGTGCGTCTTGTGTTGGTCCATGTTCTGCTTTCCCACGGGATACTGCAGTATGATGTGAGACCACTTTAGATCACTCGCGCGATTTTTGTGGCCATATCTGTAGTCTCTCGCAACCAAACATACACGAGAAGTGACATGGAAACAATGCAAGGTCATGTAGTATATCATTTGTCATAAACTACATAATGAGAAAGAAGTCTTTAGTGGAGTAGAATATGTACTTTGTTTGCTCAACTGGCCTTTGAAGGGAATTAGCAATTTCTGCAGATTTTTTTTCTTTTTCAACCTGGTTGTGGTATTGCTCAGATGACATGTCAAACAGACAGGGGTACTCCTGCCAAATTTCAACAGGTTTTTCCTCCAGTTCTTGGGTCCAGGATTGAAAAGAAGCCCTTTTAACTTCTCTCCCATCCTCCTGCTGGCTTGCAAGTACCCAAACTAGTGGATGCTGCTTTCTCATTGGCTGTAGGTAATTGCCAATGCTATTATCAATCAGAACACATTTCACACACACATGACATGATTTTAAATCGCAGACAGGTCCAGATATTTAGCATGCCAAATATCTGACAGTTATTGGTGACTAATCTGCAATTCTCTCAGATCGCGTCTTTGATAGTTCACACTGTGTCATTGATACTTGCATGAACCAGCACCAATTTTCCTCTGATTTCAGGCATTTGTCGACAATTTCTCAAAACCTGTTGGCGAGTCAAAATTGGGGCTAAAATCATGCAGTCTGAACTCGGTGAGATTAGTGTGAATACTTCAGTGCGTCACGGAGACAATGCCTTAAAGTCAAATTTTGCGAGCTATAAGTTAAATGAACAAGTTATTCAAAAACGGATCATCTAAGCAACTTGAAATCCACAACTTTTGGACAGAATTGTCTGTAGATCATGCGATTCAAATTTGGTGAAAATAAGAAAAATGGCCTAGGGCAAGTTTGTTCAAATAGGTTTTGAACAAACCTCTATTCTTTTCTAAAGGAATTTAGAATTTAGAAAAGCTGAATATGTGGTAGGTACAAAACTACAGATTGTTGAGGGGTGACAAAGCATTTTTTTTTTTGGACCAGAACAGCCCGGTGTCCTGTCACCTTCGACTTATTTATAGGCCTGATTGGTTAGTGATCAGTCAAGAAATTAGTGTTTCCACATTTATGTGTGTGTACGACCGTATGAATAAGTGTTGGATTTTGATTGGTTGTGTTTGGAAAAGAAAAGTCAGTAGCTTCTTTTCATTCATTCATTCATTTTCTTTTCGGCTTAGTCCCTTTATTAATCCGGGGTCGCCACAGCGGAATGAACCGCCAACAGCATTTGTTTTACGCAGCGGATGCCCTTCCAGCCACAACCCATCTCTGGGAAACACATCCATACATTCTCATTCACACACATACACTATGGACAATTTAGCTCACTCAATTCACCTGTACCGCATGTCTTTGGACTGTGAGGGGAAACCGGAGCACCCGGAGGAAACCCACGCAACCACGGGGAGAACATGCAAACTCCACACAGAAATGCCAACTGGCCCAGCCGGGGATCGAACCAGCAACCTTTTTGCTGTGAGGCGAACGTGTTACCCACTAGGCCACCGTGGCGCCCACCAGTAGCTTCTTGTTAGATTAAAAAAAATAAAAAATCTTCATTGCTGAGAAACAACTTATGGTTTTGGAGATTTGCTGTGTAGTTTTGCTTTTTGAGTGAGATGTTTCAGAAATTGTGTGACAAGATAAGACTTTGTGTGTAAGCAGTTGAAAAAAAAAATCTCATCCACCACCAAGGCGTAGCAACAACCTGGATGACACGACGGCAGCTATATTGCGCCAGACTGCACACCACAGAGAGAGTGATTAAGCCAATTTTGATAAGGGGATGGTTAGGAGGCCATGATGGACAGAGGCCAATGGGCAGATCTGGCCAGGATGCCGGGGTCAAACCCCTACTCTTTTTGTAAGAACAACGACCACAGAGAGTCAGGACCTCGGTTTAACGTCTCATCCGAAAGACAGAGCTCACTGCGCAGTATAGAGACCCCTTCACTATACTGGGGCATTAGGACCTACACAGACTGCAAGTTGAGCACCTCCTGTTGGCCTTACTAACGCCCTAATTGTCACTGCTGAAGAACATTATCACAGATTAATTGAATCACACCACTCTCACATTCACCCGTTGTGTCTTGTCTAACTGTTGCAGCACCTGAGTTTCCTGAATGGCCACCTCCACCTGAGATCCCGGAGTGGCCGTTGGCATCAGCGCAACCAGAGCCATCTGTGTATGAGCTCTAAGAGAGGGTGTTGCTGCTGCAAGAGCTACAGCTTCTGGGGCCGTCTGACCTGCCAGAGAAGGGTCTGAATACTCACTGTAGGACCATGTGATGTTTCATTTTTCTGTTTTAGTAAGTCTGCAAAAATGTCAACAATTTAGTTTGTTTTCCTGACAGTATGGGGTGCTGTGTGTACATTAATGTGGAAAAAACTTAAAAGATTTTAGCAAATGGCTGCAATATAACAAAGAGTGAAAAATTTAAGGAGGTCTGAATACTATCCGTAACCACTGTATATATAATGTAGACATATGCTAGTGCTTTGTGTCATTCTGTAGTAAAGTGTATTATGCAAGTTATATTACATTTAAAACTTCTTTGTAACAAAATACTACAACTAGAAAACATTTTAGTTGACTTATGTTTATTGATTAAATTGAAATCGAAAAAAAAAAACATCTATATTTCTTTATTTCAAAATTAACAGACTTACTAATTAATTGATTACCAAGGACCTGCTTATATTCCTATATTTCATGCATATAAATCTTTCAAATAAATAATAATATTTAAAATGATTAATAAAAAGTCAAAATCTGGTACTGTCAAATTAAATCCTCGTAAGTTTCCAAAACTGATTCAACACAAGAAAATAATTCAACACTCAGTAGTTGGTGATTGACGATAAAGATCTGCGGTCAATCAGAGCAGATTTGGACCTCTGAGTACAGATGTTAATGTTTCAGGAGTAAATGCAGATGTTTTACACTTGCTAAGTTATCCACCTGTACAGACAAATTGAAGAGACAGATATCAAAATCATTTTGATACATATAATATTTGTAGGGCTGCATGGTGGGGCAGTGAGTAGCACGTTCACCTCACAGCAAGAAGGTCGCTGGTTTGAGCCTCGGCTGGGTCAGTTGGTGTTCCTGTGAGGAGTTTGCATGTTCTCCCCGTGTGTCGGTGGGTTTCCTCCCTGGTGCTCCAGTTTCACCCACAAGTTTAAAGACATGCGGTACAGGTGAATTAGGTAGGCTAAATTGTTCGTAGTGTATGAGTGTGTATGAATGTTTCCCAGGGACGGGTTGCAGCTGGAAGGGCATCCGCTGCATAAAACATATGCTGGATAAGTTGGCGGTTCATTACGCTATGGCGACCCCAGATCAATAAAGGGACTAAGCCGAAAGGAAAATGAATGAAATGATAATATTTGTATGCCACATATCTCTTTTGTCCATGTAGTTAAAGGACCACATCCAAATTACTTTACAACTGTTTTATGAGAGTTGCTTTAAAGATCTATATAGAAAATAATGTTAAGTAACACCTAAACAAATTATATAGATATTCCGTCCCAAACAATTACGTTTCCTGAGCAAATGGTTTAACAGATAGTGTACTTCAGAAAAGAAATCCAGAAAGCAGTTTGATAACAAGTGATTGTACTGGGCACTGTTCCCCACAATATCTTCTATTCTGTTGGTATAGAAGAAAGAAAAAAAATATATAATCTTATTCACAACAATATTTACAACAAGTTTAGTTTAATCAGCTAGACATTATCCATTCACTAATGTACACAGTTCCTTTTTACACAAATCTTATACACACAAGGAAAATCTATTTAATGCAACAAGTGTATCGGAATAGAGGAAAAAAGAGATGTGAAAAAAGCAGGATTATCCCAGTTTGGGGCATAAATGTTTACCAACATCACAAGCATATGAAAGAGACCACCAACAACAATAACATAACGACCCTCGGGGTCCGAAATAATTTGTGATGGAGAAAAATGAACACGTTTATGCATAACAATAGCTGTACCTCTGGCTCTACCGTTAAAGTTAGAGTGAAACACTTGACCTATCCATGGTTTCCTTTATCTGATGTTGTCCTTGACACACAGATGTGTTTCCTGTAAAAAAATATATCCGAATTAAAATTTTTAAGATGTGAAAACACTCTGGAACGTTTAATCGGTCCTCCTAAACCTCGAACATTTCAGCAAATCAAATTAACCAAAAACCCTCTGCCACTTAATCCTGTGTTTAAAAACAGCCATTCCTATAGTGCAAAAAGGTAAAATCAATCAGGCAAAAAGACCCCAGCAAATTACAGAAAAAAAACAAAAACAAATTACAATTATGTGCCTAAACATTCTCCTCCAAACATATAACAATCCTAGAACTAACAGAACAAAAAAGCAAACATCCTAAACTCGATATTAAAACCAGCACGAGTTGTAGGAATATAAAGTTACACAGCCGGAAAACCATGCAGTACAGTCCACTCCGATCATGACCAGTATTAATAATAAAAGTGTCACTAATAATAAGAAATGAAAGCATAGCAGAAAATAAAAAAAAATATATATATAATAGAAAATAAATGACTAAATAAATAATTAATAAATGAATGCTATTAATAAAATATAAATTACTGTCCATTAATGTCAGGAAGACAAAAACAGTCTGGCAAGAAGAATGTCTTTGTAAATAAGAGTGAGCACAAATAAAGTTAACTGTCTGTGAGCCACACTAATCACTGCATACAACGTATACAGGATAAGGCATTGAAAGTGAGTTTATGAAATTTTCCATTATCGCTACCCAGTGTTAGAGACAAAGGCATTATCCATCTTGAATATGTTCCTGGAAGTAGCGTTCAGCCGCCTCCGGGGTATCGAATGTATGCTCACCATTGTGAGTGATGCGCAGACGAGCTGGGTAGATCATCCCGAATTGAATTCCCTTCTTGTACAGTTTTGACTTGACTTCGTTGAAAGCCACATGTTTCCTTGCGACTCCTGCACTAAAGTCCTCGTAGATCTTAATGCAGTGCCCTTAATAGGAGATATCTATATGTTCCTTGGCCCATCGTAGTACGGTATCCTTATCCAGAAACCTGTGAAATCTGGCGATAAATAGTTGCGGTCTATTACCTTGACAGGGCTTGGGTGCCAAACTCCGATGAGCGCGATCAATTTCAGGGGGGGCTGACAGGACGTCTTTCATGGTGTTAAAGAAAAAGTCTGTCATGAATTCTCTTGGATTTATAACCTCAATCCCCTCTGGAAAGCCGACCACTCGTAGATTCTGTCACTTCGATCGAGAGACCAAATCATCAACAGCAGACCCCAACGTAGCATTTAAATCCGACGCCGCAGTTAATTCGGCTTTTAACGAAGAAACTTTGTTCTTCAACTCGGTAATCCTGCCACTGTGATCTGTAATGGCCGTCTCCATCTCCGAAATAGTGGCGGTATGGGAAGCCAAAGTACCGCAAATGCCATCCAAAGAAGTCTGTAAAGGGGATAAACAGAAGTTCAGCAAAGTAGTAAATTCCTCTGTTAAGCTTCGCCTTGACTTCTCCAGCTCTGACACGAGCACCTCTGCCGTTAAAGGAACAGGTGCTGCCACCATATCGGACGCCTCGAGGTCTTGGCCTGGGGCTTCGTGATCTGCACTGCCAGGTTTTTTATCCCTGCCCATTCTTGCATTCGCCTCGCTCCCTGATCATTAAAGACACTTTAAATCGTGTCGAATATAAGAAATGACTGCTGCAGATGACACAGACTAGGAAAAAAAGTCGGAGCAAGGACAACGTGCGACCTCTCACTACATAGTGAAACCGGAAGTATCAATATTGTTGTATTTTGAATCTACATAACATCAATGCATTGTACAATGTGTTTTTTTTTTTTTACAAACGTATTAGAATGTATTCAAATACACAACATAATCAGTGTATTGGTCAAGTAGGCTATTTCTACATTCAGACATTCATATGTTGTTTTAAACTGCACTGCAATTAGGGATGCAAGGGTTATAGATTTTGTTTATTCGATAATAGTCTAAAGAATAATCATGGTTTTACGGTTCTGATTATTATGCATTTATAAAACTCAAAACACTACTAGTTTGGAAAATCACAAGAAAACTGCTTATATTTTAAAGTGTTGTTTATTGCTGCTCAGTGATCAAATACAGCACAAAATATTTTATGATCAAATACAGCACAAAATACAGCACAAAAAAATTGACACATGGTATATCATATACCTTTCTCTGGCGCGGTGTCCATGCAGGGCGAAAGGGCGCAGAGAGCACAGCTAGCACGAGCAAGCTAATTTCGAGTCTTTAGCCGTTTCGGCATGACGTGAACACAAAACATAAGCCCCTCCCATTTGTGCGCACGCAGCCCTGGGAGATTCGAAACCCCCAACCCCGCCCACAAACAACAGCGGTGAGCAAATGTTGCCATATTTGGCGGTTTCGAATTTGATTGTGCAGGTAAAAACCTTTTAGATAGGGTTTGGATTGGAATGAGTCAGCTACATCTGGCAACACAGAGAAGAGTATTGTGCTTAGCTGGATATTATAGGAAGTGTGCAAATGAACCACAGATGAGACTGATCCCTCTGAGGAGTGCTTCTGAAATCTACACGCTTACAACGGAGGATTCGTCGATCGTTTGTTAAAGGAAGGATCAGAAAAGACTTGATGTATGCAGGGGTGGACTAGCCATAGGGAACAGCGGGACATTTCCCTGGCCTGCTATCCAACAAATGTGAGTATGTGCGATTAAAACGGTTGCCTCGTTGTTTTCTCTAGCTTGTAAATGATGCATTTAACTGTGTTTTGTAACTTTTCACTGCTTGTAGTGTATCTGGTTAACTTGTATTCTCATATCGCGTCTAAAAGCACGTTGTAAACGCGACGCGTGCCGCTTTGTTTACAGACTAAAATGCGTTTGTGAGCTGCGTTTCACTGCTGTTTGTCATTGCTATGGCTACATCAGCTCTCACACACGTGCGGCGGTCCTGTTTCATAATGGTTCAGCTTATGCCACTGTGTGCACTGATACTGAATGTGTGTCGTTGTTTTTACTCATAGTTAAGAATAGAGCAATGTGCTGGGAGACCGGGGGGTAAGTTTCAGGGGTGAGGTGTCTGAAATACGGGCGACTCCCGAAAAAAACGAGTGCTAGCAGATATGCTCACGCACACACTATGACTACTATGACGACCAATAGCAACAGACTGGGTCATCGGTCCAATCAGCGCAGTTTAGCATCGCGATAAGGAGGAGTTTTGGAACAAATGAATCGCTGAACGATTCATATAGAAGTCGCTGGGATAATGAGGTAAAAATAAATGCATATTATAAGACAATGAAAGTGTTTTTTGACGATGCATGCATATTAGCCTGTTGTTGGAGACCACCAAAAGCAAAATATGACCCTTTTTAATGTATAATAGGGCCTCTTTAAAACTGGTTTTTGAGTTTTGCAACATCCTTTGCAGTAAGTTCCAACATGTGGCACGATAGCTCCGCCCCTTCCGCTATGTGAAAAGCATGAGTGCATGAAGTGTCCATCATTACACACTTCATTTTACTTTTCAGTGTGAACGCACTACTTACACTATTTATACTACAAAATGGCATAGAATAGTGCACAAGTATGCAATTTGGGATGCACCTATGGATTCAGTGGCTCCCCACTCTCTCTTTCGATGAAAACGAGTGATTGTTTCTGATGTCACTTTTATGGCGTTTTGTGAGATGCCGATATGAAGTTGTTTATTCTAACTGGAGAAACACGTTTTTTTGTCTCCCTGGCTAGCTTGGAGCACAGCAGGGTGGTTTGGTGCCTTTTGTTTATTATTTTCGTTTTCTCCTGTGTTGTTAGTTGTTAGGAAGCAGATGGACAAACTGGGTAAGTGAAATATATAATAGTTTATTTTGACAACATGGAACACAAACGGGAGTGAAGGTAGGGATGATGGATGTTCTGGATGGTTAGAAAGTCCTTTTCCTTGGTAGAATGGATGAGACACAATGGTGAAGATGGACTGCACAGAGCAGATGACTTGAACGGAGGACAGATAGACAACAAACACACCAATGACTGGATACGATGAAGACAGGAACGACTAGGAGTAAACAGAGAATAGGTAAGTTCGAGAATGCAGGTTACGTGAGTGTTGCCAGGAGAGAAACCACTCAGAGTCCGCTTCGTAGCAACGAGTCCGGACACTGAGTGCTGTGAGGTGTGTGCTTTTAAAGTGATCCAGGTGATTGGGTACAGCTGTGCATGATTAGGTGATGGTGCTCGCTGTGAATGACTGCTGGAAGAGCCTGGCCAATCCGTGACATTAGTAGGGAGATAAGTTTTCTGTATTTATTTTAAATTACAGGAAGTTTGCTGTATTTGCTGTATAAATTGTCATTTATTTTGGCTTAACCCCTCCCAATGTTATTTTGCTCCTTATTTTCTGTACAAACAAATAATATTTTCTTGTTAATTGTCAGTGGTCTGTGTTTTGGTATATATGTTGGGGAGAGTGAGTGCGGGGGCACCAGGGATTATATTTTAAATCCGTGTTATCTTGTTACATTTTGGTTTACAAAACTTCTTTTTAATATTTTTAATATAAGTCGTAACAATTGGGGGCTTGTCTGTTTGTTTTTTTTGTTTTGTTTGTATAAATAACTATTGAGGGCCTATTTGTTTGTTTTGAAGCCCATTCAATTATAGTTTTTTTTTTTTACTATTTGTAAATGGCACTTTATTATATGCTGTATTTCAAGTTTATCATCTAAAATTTAATAATTTCCGTAAAAAGAGTTATTGCAAATTGCAGATGTTTTGAATATCTCTGTAGTAAGCACAGCTTCTAAAAAATATTAAATATGCTGTTTTTTAAATTGGTTGAACAAGGGTTGTTGTGTTAAGAGAGAGAAGATTTTGAATGGAAAAGAGCGCTGTTGAGGCAGCTGCGTCAGAATGATTCTGTTCCATTTGAATATGATCTTGTGTTACAAATAAAACTTAAAGAATTAGAGTTACAAATTAAATGACAAGAACACAAACATCATGTTCTGCAAATTTGTGAAGTTGAGATGACTCAAAGGGAAGAAAACAATTATTCAAAAAAATGTTTGTAACCTCTGCGTTGACTCAGTCGAGAAATGAACATACATCAGCTGTTATATTCGATCCAAATAAGCATATTAAACTTGTTCCTCCTTTCAGAGAGTCAAGAGGTCGACGCATATTTTGTTGTGTTTGAGGGAATCACTGCTAGGCTTCAGTGGCCCAAGGATATGCGAGTATTAAAGCTGCAATGTAGATTAGTTGGTAAGGCGCAGAAGGATTGTTCTTCTTTACCCATTCAAGAGTCTTTAAATTATGACTTGGTGAAGACTGCAGTGTTGCAGGTTTATGCACTTGTCCCTGAAGGATATAGACAAGTTACACTAAATTACACTAAATCTGTGAAGGAGACACTTGTTGGTTTTCCATGTGACAAAGTTTTTCTAGAGAAGTGGTGTGCTGCATCTAAAACAACTACTTTTGAGCAGTTACAAGAAATAATTCTGCTAGAAGATTTAAAAAACTGTTTGCCTGACAATTTAGTTATTCACCTTTACAAACAAAAAAGTGAATTTCATTTCAGCTGCGGCATTGTTGGCAGACAAATACACTATCACTCACTAGACAGCTTCTTCAGCTTCTGGTCTAAATTACTGTACGCAAGACTGTAAAGCATGGAAGAAAAAAAAATTAAAGCCTAAAAGTGTAGCTAATGTTTTTAAAACAGTGTCTGACAGTCATAATCAACGTTTTTCAGATGCTTCTGTTTTCTCTCCCTTTGTGTTCAAGGGCACTGTATCAGTTGATCCTGATTCTGTGACAAAAAAAACATTACCATCTTGCGAGACACAGGTGCTGCACAATCTTAAACTTTATAATGTGTTACCTTTTTCAACTGAAACCTACTGTATTCAGTGACTGGTGTGCTGATTTGTGGGATAGAGTTGGGCTGTGTAAAAGTTCCTCTTCATACTGTGTTTTTCACATCTACCAGTAGAGGGTGTCAGTTTAATTTTGGGGAATGACCTGGCCGGTGGTAAGGTCTTTTCTCATCCAGTGGTGGCCAAACACCCTGTTTGTGAGATAGAGCCTAGTACTTGGTTATCTTCGGCATTCTCTGCGTGCGCAGTTACTCGTGTACAAGCGTAAAACCGTGGAATGTTTTAAATTTATCTGACACATTTATGTCTTTTACAGACTCTCCAACTGAGTTTAAATGATCTGTTCAACCTAGTTTGTTTAAAACAGGTGCTGGTCACGAGACTCTATTGATGGGGAGAGAACAGCATGGTAAAGCTAAAAAGTCAGATCCTTCTCTTGTCCACTGTGTTAAAGCTGCTGAGGGTAGAGAGCGATGCAAATGATGGGGTACAATACTTCTGGCACAGAAGCATTCTAATGCATAAGTGGCTGTTACAAAAAGCTAAAGAAACAGGTTTTAATCTAGATTATCAAATAGTGTTTCCTTCTGAGTATCGAAGAGCAGTTCTTAAACTTGCTTATGTAAGGTCCAGCCAGATAGTCCAAAGAGCGGTGTCTACTGCTGGATGAAGGCTCAATTGCGTGTTCTTTCTTTCCAGGGCACAATGTTGATTTACAAAGTTTATCTCACATCTGACTCCAATTTTGATATAAGATGGTTTTAGAATGTTAATACGTTTGTTCTCGTTTTATCTGACTCC
>CAIGQQ010022339.1:0-10805 GCA_903798035.1 Danio albolineatus
TAAAATCAATATACTTACGCGGTACTTTGCGTGTTGCATATCTGGTTTTAACCCCCTTATTACCCAAGCGTTACAGTTTGTTCCCTTATAACTACACGTGCGTTCATAATACTTATACTATACGTACAGAAAAGTACACCGTTATTTCACTGTACTTTGCGGGTCGTAAAAGAAAGCGTTACCAAAGATTTAAAATCTACAGGTTATTTTCTTTCCTCATTCTTTGTCTATTTAATGTACAGGCTAAAGTCACATTCAATAATGCAGGTTTAATTTTAGAAGTTGGTTAAATTGATAGTGTCTGCATTTTTAGATTTAGTTGGTTTTTATCAATTTGGGGTTTTCAATAGTCACTGTTGGAAAATAGTGGGCCCTACTATTTTGCAACAGGGCTAATGAATGAACATGAATGAATTAAACATTTTGTCCAAAGAGACTAGTAGTCTCATTTAGATTTCGCTAATTCACAAGTTAAATACTTTGATATGTGACGGTAGCCATGCACAAGTCTTCTGCACATTACAACATCAATGCACCGCAATTTGAAAAACCATAAAGTTGCAAAATTGTTTACCACAATTGATATTTAAATAATAATCCCACATTGTCCTATATGTATGAGCTGAATAATGTATGATAAATATGAATGAGGTAAATTAATTTTTAACCTGGATAGTCGACATATACCAGTTAAAAATACTGTAAAGTTGCAGTGATGAATGTGTGTTGTGTGTTTGTGTGCATGAGATGGGTGAGGTTTATTCACAATTTGTGTTTGCAAAATTTATATCCAGTGCTACACTGGGAGGCCATGTAGACAGGTAGTGTTAGTGTATTTATGGGGTGTGATTGGCCTCGTGAAATATCTTTATTACCCATCTCATGTCGAGCTGTGTGTCCTGTCTGTATACAGACAGACTCAGGCACCTTTATAGAAACTGTGCCTGAAAGTGGCAGAGAGGAAAAAACACAGTGTTATCTGAGCCTTTACACAAATTATATTTTAGTAGATAGTACTACTTTAATTTCCCTGTTATGGTCTTAACCAGACAGATTTTACAATTGGCATCAAATTAGATGCAGTAAGAATTTAATTTGTGTTTGTTAACAAAGACATATCATTAGCATGATCATGTTTTTGTCAAGCAAAAGGTTCAGATAAACTGAGCATTGATGGTCAAATTTGAGCACATCCTTTTAAATTTCTTTTGCATTTGTAGTTTCAGTCTGCCATGATGTGAGTTTTATAAAACTCAGATTTACTGAGATATGTTTTGTTCTCACTGGTCAGATCTGTGTTGGAAGCATCAATTCATCAATTTGGATGGCTGTACTTCTTATTTAGCAATGAAGATTTAGAAATGCTGATCAAATTTCTCACCATCTACATCTCTATAGGTTATAAAGAACTTTCTGCCGGTGTTAATATTTTACACAACTTTGATTACATGCCCAATTAAATTAATCTCCTGATTAAATTTAATAGGTGACTTTCCCAGAGAGGGATAATTTGGGTTAAAATTACTTTTACCATGGAGTTCCAAGGAAAAGTACAAATATGTACCTCCCCTTGTCACTTACAGTAGTAATAACTTCAAAGGAATTATTCAAAGTTCAGACTGATGGACTCTTGTAAGGAAACATTTTCTTTGTTAATGTAATTATGAAATACACTGTAGCCTCACGGCTAATGTTGTACTCCTGTTTGTGGTTTAAACTGCCACTATATTGCGAATAGCACAGTCTCTCACTTTTAGGAGACAAACTCATTTATCATAAACATATGTACCTTAAAATTAATTAATTAATTTTAGCATACAGATAATTCCATTTTTTCACACAATATCAGGCCTAGAATGCGTAGAGCATCTACAGCCACAAACCTAAGTGTTTTCACTCACAGTAAGACAATCATGTGCTTTGAGGAACTAAATTAGCCTAGGTGTACTTTTTAGTAACACAAACAACTATTTTTTTGGGTTATATATTTTTATTTAGCTTTTTCCAAAGTTAACAATACAGAACATCAAAACAAAGCAGCAAACAAACTAAAGTAAAACACACACACTCACAATACGTATATAAAAGAAATAACAAGTAAAATGAAACAAAAAAAAGAAAAAAGAAAAAAAGGAGGAGATACAGTGTAAAGCAATAGAGAAAACAATTTTGTCAAATCAAATCATGTGGTACTGTTTTAATGTAATTCAAAAATGGATTCCAAATTGTTTTAAATAATTCACCCTTCCCTCTTAAAGAATATGTGATCTTCTCTAGTGGTATACAGTTGCAAACTTCTGAGATCCACAGTCCAATTGGTACATCAGTGTCTGTTTTCCATTTTAAAGCAATGCATTTTTTAGCTATTGTCAGCAACATTTCAGTAAGTTTAATAGCATGCTTATGCTGGATGTTAGAATTTGTATAGTTTCCCAATAAACATATCTCTGGATCCAATGGAAAATCAATTCCATGAATCTGTGATATGATATTGCATACCTGTACCCACAACACTTTCACTTTAGGGCACAGCCATGTAGAATGCAAAAATGTACCTTCTTCTATTCCACATCTGAAGCACAGGGGAGAAATACTGTTTTTAAATTTGTGTAATCTGGATGGAGTGTAATAAAGCTGGTGTAAGAAATTAAACTGGATTAGTCTAAATCGGGAGTTCAAAGTTGAGGTAACCCCATCTCTACATAACTGACCCCACAGGTCGTTTTCTAGTGTTATCCCCAAATCCTGTTCCCATCTAGTTTTGGACTTATCTGGGTCAGTCAAAGGTTGTCCTAGCGTCAAAGCATCATATGTTTTAGAGATTGTTTTGTGTAATGGGTTATCAGAGAAAAACAGTTCCTCCATAGCAGTTAAATTGGGAATCTTGGGATATTTTTTTAATTTGACCCTTAAGCAATCCCTTAATTGTAAATAACTAAAGAATTCTTTATTTGTCATGTTGTATTTATTTTTTAATTGTTCAAATGACATTAAAACCCCATCATCAAAACAATGCTCTAAATGTGTAATTCCCTTATCTGCCCAATTTTTAAAATTTTTGTTTTGATAGAACATTGGGAGCAATCTGTTCCCCATAAAGGTGTTTTGGGAGAGATAAAAGTCTCTTGTCCCAACATTAACTGAAGTTTATACCACATTTGAACTGAGTGTATAATCATAGGATTATTAGTCCTAGTTTTTATCAATTTTTCATCCCATGCATATAGTATATTAGTGGGACACTCTTCTTTCATCTCAAATGTCTCCATATTAAGCCATGACGGGTAAGGGGTTTCTGCAAACATCTGTGCCAGATGCCTGGATTGGGCTGCCCAATAATACATCTTAAAATTGGGGAGCCTCAATCCTCCCTTGCTGTAATCTAAAGCCAGTTTTTCAAGGCTAACCCTTGGGGTTTTCCGACGCCAAATAAATGATCTTCTTAGTCCATTAAGAGAAGTGAAAAAGGATTTAGGTATTGATATGGGAAGAGAATGAAATATGTATAAGAATTTGGGCAAAACATTCATTTTAACTGCATTAATTCTACCAAATAATGTGAGTGGTAAATCCATCCAGTTTGTAAAGTCTCTCCCAGTTTTTTCTAAAAGATTTGCCAAATTGAATTTATAGAGATTTTTTAGGTTGCCATCTACATGTATACCTAAATATTTAATGCCAGCAGGTGAACATTTAAAAGAAAAATTATTAAGTGAAGTGTAATCAAAACCTGATAATGGTAAAATTTCACTTTTATCGATGTTAACTTTATATCCAGAAAATGTACTATATAACTGTAACACGTTCTGTAAATTAGATAGAGAGTCTACAGGGTCAGTGAGAAATAAAAGAATGTCATCGGCGAACAGAGATATTTTTTGTGTTTCCAGGCCAGTTTTAAAGCCTTTGATGTTAGGGTTACATCTAATAGCCTCAGCTAGGGGTTCGATCGCGAGGGCAAAGAGGGCAGGACTGATGGGGCAGCCTTGTCTACATCCTCTGTACAAAGGTATCGAAGAAGAAATAATTCCATTTGTAATAATTTTAGCTTTTGGGGATTTATAGAGTGATTGAATTAACTCTATGTATACAGTTCCAAATCCAAATTTTTTTAGTACTTCAAATAAGTATGACCACTCAACTCGGTCGAAAGCCTTTTCAGCATCAAGAGAAACGGCTATCCCTGGTATGTGTTTTTCTTTAGCAGTGTGAATAATGTTAAAAAATCTCCTCAAATTATTTGCACCTAATCTCCCAATTACAAAGCCGGTTTGATCTGGATTAATCAATAGAGGAAGTCGAGTTTCTAATCTTTTAGCTACCATTTTAGTGACTAACTTATAATCTACATTGAGAAGTGAAATTGGCCTATAGGAGGCACAATTCTTTGGATCCTTGCCTTTTTTGAGTATTACTGAGATTACAGCATTTGAAAAGGAGTCTGGGAAACCTTTTTCCACCATAGCACGATCAAGGACATCCATTAAATATGGCACAAGCAAATCTTTAAACTCTTTATAAAATTCTGATGGAAAGCCATCTTCACCTGGAGATTTATTATTCGACAATAGATTAATTGCTTCAATCAGTTCAGAAGTAGAAAAAGGCTGATCCAGACTAGATCTATCTTCCTCAGAGAGATATGGTAGATGGACTGAGGAGAGGAAATCCTCCATTTGTGACTGATCTATACATGGTTCAGAGGTATATAGCTCTGTGTAATATTGCTTAAACGCATCACTAATTTCTACCGGATTGTATGTTTCTTTGTTACCAGTACTAATAACATTTATTGTTCGTTTCTGTTCCTCTCGTTTTAATTGCCAAGCCAAGACTTTCTGAGCTTTCTCACCGAGCTCATAATAACGTTGATTAGAGTAAATAATGGCTTTCTCTGCTTGGTAGGTGTTCAGTTTATTGTATTCGATCTTTTTGTTTAGTAATTCCTTATAAACATCCTTTGTTTGCGACTTGTGGTACAATTTTTCAAGTGCTAGGATCTCAGCTTCTAGGTTACTTAATTTTGATTTTTTGTTTTTTAACAGTCCCTTAGTATAGGAAATTATATGACCTCTAAGATAAGCTTTTAGAGTGTCCCATAATATAAAGCTATTGGAACATGAGGGTTTATTTGTTGAAGTAAAAATATCAATTTGTTCTCTTATAAATTTATGAAATTCAGGTTGTTTAAGAAGAGTAGGGTTTAATCTCCACCTGTAAGTTCCTTTTATTTTATCTGGAATGGACAGTGACATTACAAGGGGAGAATGATCACTCAGTAGTCGAGGGAGATATTCAATATCTAGCACTCTGTATAGAAGTTGAGAGGAAAGCAAGAAATAATCTATACGAGTGTGTGTTTTATGGGGATGTGAATAAAAAGTGTAGTCTCTATCTTGTGGGTGTTCTTTCCTCCATACATCCACTAAATTAAGATCTTTCATAAATGTAATAGTGGTCTTGGCTGCTTTAGAAAGGGGCACTGTTTTAGTTGAAGATCTATCTAGTATACTGTCTAGAAAAAAAATTAAAATCTCCACCTACCAAGAGTGAGCCTGATGATTGAGCAATTTGGAGAAAAATATTTTGCATAAACAAGTGGTCATCAATATTTGGAGCATAAATATTCAACATCGTCCATTGTTCAGAATACATATGTCTCTGTATCATTACATATCTTCCTGATGGGTCAAGGACTGACTTTGTAACCGTAAATGGTATATTTTTATTTATTAATATAGCAGTCCCTCTTGATTTAGAAGTAAATGATGATGCAAATACTTGGCCTACCCACTCCCTTTTTAATTTCTTATGCTCGGTCTCTGTCAAATGTGTTTCCTGCAGGAAAACTATCTCTGCCCCCAATTTCTTAAGATATGTATAAACTCTTTTCCTTTTAACTGGACTATGTAGACCCTTCACATTGAATGTAACCAGTTTTAATGGTTTTAACATCTATAATCAATAAAAAAACAACGTATTAAAACCCCATTGACTTCCTTCCAGATTGAGCCAGACTTTCCACAGATTTGAAATGTTGACGTACCTCCAAAAGAAATAAAGAAAAAGAAAAAAAAAAGAAAAAAAAAGAAAAGAAACGAAACAAAGAAATATGCAAATATATAACATTAACATAGCTACTGAACCAAAACTTTACAGCAGCCAAGAGAAGAAACTGTTGAGAAACGATTAGCTCCTAATAACTGTACTTTCCTAAAACAAAATTAAATCCCAGCCACGAGCTCACCTTGCACATAGAAAAGCACTGAAATGAGCAAAAGTCACTAATAAAGAATGGTGTCCAAAAGTATTGTCCCGAACATTTAGTGTTATTTGTCAATGAGGGGGTCAAAGCCACTTTTAGTCTATTATCATGTAAAATCCCGGTTCCCTCAAAAAATAAACCAATAATCCGTCAGGGACATTGCAAAATCGCCCGGAGGACAGCAAATACACCGCTACTCACTTAAGTTCCGACAGGTACTTTGATGCTTCGTCCGGTGTATTACAGAACCACGTTCCGCGATCATCCGTTTGAATCCGTATACGAGCAGGGTACACAAGGTGGCATTTAACATTTTTCTCCTTTAATGCCTTGAGGCCTGGAATCATTTCTCTTCTACGGCTCATCACCTCTGAGGAAAAATCCGGATAGAATCCGATTCTCTTTCCGTCGATGAGAATTGGAGCTTTATCCCTGGCAGTACGTAGGATGCTTTCACGGTCCTGAAATCTCAAAAAACGAATGAGGAAGGGTCGTGGGGGTTTTCCCGGAATCCTTGCCGCCGGGACTCGGTGAGCGCGCTCGATGACAACCGGAGTGCCAGCGTTTTCAAGTTCCAAAACCTTCGCTAACCAAGTGTTAAAGAATCCAATCGTGTCCCGGCCTTCTGTTCCCTCGCTCAGTCCCACCAGGCGAATATTATTACGTCTGTTGTAGTTTTCCATATATTCTATCTTATTTTTCAAAGCCTCGTTGTCCTTTTTAAGAAGATTGAGGGATCGCTCATTTCCCGAGGCTGTGTCTTCCACATCACTTATTCTCTGCTCAGCTGCAGAGACCCGGCCTTGCACAGAAGACACTGACGCCGTAATGGCATCGAGTGAGCCCTGGATGGAGTTTCTAAGCTCTGACATTTGAGATATTAGCTCCTGCTTGACAGTTCCGATGATTTCACGAAACTCTTTTACTGCAGCGGCGAGAACAGCCGCTGAACTTTCCACCTCAGGAACATTAGTTTCGGCGCCATTGTGTGGAGATTTTCTCTCAGTAGTTTCGGCAGTTTTATGCTTTTCTTTCTTTGGCTTTAGTCGACGCTCCATTATTCCACGTTGTTCACCAATGCCAGATAAAGAATTTTCAATGTTTGGACAGAGTTTCAGTGCTTATTTTAAGTAATATTAAACGATTTCTCGGGAGCTCGCTTGGTTATGTTCGCTTACCTCGGACGCATCACGTGACTCAACACAAACAACTATTATATGTTTTTATGAAAATGAAAAAGTGTCTAACATAAATACGAATATGATAATGCAATCAGCCTCTAACCTTGCCTGTTTAACTAATAAAGCTATTACCATTGGGTCGATGTTTACGGAGAGTAATTTTAATCCAATCAGGTCGATCAGTTTAGTTGACAAATGTTGAGCCCGTCGATTTGTCTCATTAAAGATTCTTGCATAATTAGAAGATAAAGAAATTCTTTCTTGATAATTTGATTATTTTTCCTTCCGGTTTCCCTCTTTTCGGTTTCCCTACGTACTGTTTTCCCTCTTTAACTATCTGCTGACTTCTTTTTAATGTCTTAGCATTAATAAAGACCCTCATTTTCTTGCTACATGCCTTTACTCTCCTCTTAACACTTGCTTTATCCATTTTATACTCATTCAACTTTCTTTTTTCTTCTTAAATTCTGCTGAATCATTATGAGATTAGATGCTATCATTGATAATATACAATATCATAATGTTCTTATGGTATAAAATATAATATCTCTAGATAGTATACATCTTAAAATAATTTTATTACTGGTCCCTGCAGGGGCTGTTTAGTAATTTGTTTAGAGTGACTGGTTATCATCTTATTGATCTTTTGGAATGTCCCCTGTTGATTTGGCCCGGGGCGGCATTTGTCCTTACATGTTCACTATGCGCCCAGGATCAAGTCACACTGGAAACCAGTCGTAAACTTTATTGCCTAGATAATTAGTGAATTGTAAGTGCCTCTCCAAAGTCAAACATTGCTCAGTTTAAAGAATTTTGTGAATTAATCACATTTATCTTATTTTAAGCTTAGTTGTTGTGGTGAACATTCTTTTTGTATATTTGTTTAAATATGTGAAAGTTTAAAGATTGGGCACAACCGTACAAATGCAGAAAACACACGTTATGTGTTCATGCTCTCAACATGTTCAGTGTTGGGTGTAATTTGTTACAAAGTAAATAGTCGCTGCAATTTAAAATGACCTTTTCGCAAATAGTAAAGTAAGGGATTACTTCTCATTTTCAGGTAGTTTAATTACAGTGAATTATATACTTGTCTTAAATGATATATATAGAGTCAACGATTCTATATAAATCAATTCAGATAAGTAGGGCGATACCTGTATTATCTTATCTGAAGCAATGATATGTGAATTTATGAAAATATAGTGTTATTCATTTAAAACATTTCGTCTTTTCTCAAAACAACACTAAAAGTTCCTGATGTTGACTTTCTATTGCCCAAGCAATTTATGTGGATTTATAGTCTTTATTCAAGTAATTTACTTTATTGAGTAACACTGACCACGTCCTTATCTGCCTTACCATTTTGAAATGCATAAGTGTGTAATAAATTGACTATTTAGACTGAGTCTTAAACAGCATTTTAAAAACTATTTTCTGTGTTTTTATATATCACTTGAAAGAGTTTAATTACGTTTAATCTATAAAACTAAAAGTATTAAAGATTAATCTTTGAAGAAAATAATTCACAGACTTTGTTAAAAGCTTCTGTGGCATGACAGTCCTCAATAATTTAGATTTTGGATTCAAATATCACTCCTTTTTTTTTTTTTAACAGTCATTTGACCTACTGTGTGGTCTTTTGTCAATAGAAATGTTATTTTACAATTTCTACAAAGGCCAAAAAGAAACCCTGTGGCATTCTTTTGGTGAACAAAAACACCTAGTCAAAGTTTTCTGTTTGGAAATAAAACTTAAAGACCTGAAATTTTATTTTCATTCAATAGGAGCTTTATTTTGAAATTATAATTTAATTTTTAATTATATTGTACTGAATATGCCCAACTTCACTTTACATGTTTAGAACAAATTTTAAAATAAGAATTTCCAATTAATCTAAATACAAATTTAAAATTCTTGAAATATAAACGCTGCTTGTTTGCAATGTTGCAAAGTTATTACAACAGATGCAATAAACATTCCTTCGTGGAAATAGTTATATTCAGAATTTAGATTTTCATTTGCCTCTCTGTTAAGTTCCAGAATAAAATTTGGGTGATGTTATTCCATCTTAAACTTTAATCTCTTAAAGAGATGCAAATTTTTGGTTAAGAGTTTTCCTTCTTCCCCACTCTGCTGCTATTCTGTCCCTGACGAAACGAGGTTTTCTCTAATTCTTAAGCCCAACCAGATTTTACGGTCTCTGGTCTATAATTTTTGAGTATACCGACTCATGCTATATTTACATGTCTATATAAATATATGCATTTATCTTTCCCTCAACATTTATAGAAGGCAAAACAATTGGCTTACCTCAGCAGCTGGAAGAAGAAGAGAGACTCGAACCTCTTTTTCCGGAGTATTCCTTTTCCATATTGCGCTGAAAGACATCACTCGCCTGAAACTTTATGGGAGATCACTAGGGCTTGTCACCACTTTGTAAGGGTCCATTTATTAGTCCGATGACGGAGCTAACAGTATGGGTGAAGGTAAATGCGTGTAAGCCTTTTAGCACATGTGAAAAGAAATATTTTTACTTATGAAAACATATTTTGATTCGCTTTCATCTCCGAATTTGATCTGACTCCAATTCATTATAATTTAGATATTCATTCATCCAATTCAAGCCGATTACCTTATAAGTTATGATTTGGTCTAATTTAGATCGATTAACCTAATAAATCCTTATTTTCAAGTAATGGTTCATTGCTTACCCGAAGTCGCTTAGAGTCAGTATGCTGGCCAGCTACATCTGCTCAAGGACACATCCTCGCCGGTTCTGGTTCTTAGATAGAGGATATAACTGTAAACTAATTTCCTTTAAGTAATAATAGGCCGCCCCATGCTTGCTCATACATAAAGAAAGTTTGATTTAGTTACTAGATTATAACATACTAAGCCAGTGATCGACAGAAATCAGCAGGTCTTAAATGTTGTGCCAAATGCTCCATCCATTTTAGCCTGACTGTATGTCAGATCCCGGTCGTCGGTTGCGGAAACTCCAGCCTAAGACAATCTACTAGATTCAAATGATTTCAGGAGATATTTAGTTAAGCAAGAATCTTTACATTTATTTGTCAGGCAAAGATTTTCCATTCCAATTCACATAATTGCACAAGATAAGCCAATTCAAATTGTACAACATCAATTCCTCCAAGATAAATTAAGAGTGAATACCTGACTATGTAAAATTACGTTGTAGTATCTGAGTTCTGATTCAGAGCTTCAGACACTCATACACTACAACGGGGTCCTTCAGTTACTGAATCCCCCTGGCCTAAACAACATCGATACCTTATATACCCAACAGGTCGTCACAGTGACCCTTGCCTAGTGTATTTGATGTGTTAATCATCTCT
>CAIGQQ010022345.1:15248-25753 GCA_903798035.1 Danio albolineatus
ATAATAATAATAATAATAATAATAATAATAATAATAATAATAATAATATCTGGCCAAAGTCTGGTCAGGGAGAGAATAGCCTAGCTGCAGACGCGCATTCGTTTAACATGTTAAAGGCGTTCAGTACATCAGATTCATGTATATAATTAAATACAATTATTTACAATAATATTCCCTCAACTGTTACCATTTTAAAGCAACTCTATATGGCGCAATTTTAAAGTAATTGTAAATAACTTTCGGACAGGATTAAAGCAAAAGCAGGATCTTCATCATTCATACATGCAGCATCTTATTTTGCGCCATATAGAGTTGCTATAAAATGGTAACAGTTGAGGGAATATTATTGTAAATAATAGTATATAATCATCACGAGAAAACCAGTTGTTATGTCGAGATCACGAGATAATTAAGTCGTGATCACGACATAACAAGAGAGAAAAAATATTTTATAGGACTTCCGTATCACCCAATGAAGCTCAATAAACGCAAAATTTCTTTGCATCCAGTTGCTAAAAAATGTTAAGTTAACTTAGAATTTTTTTACAGTGTAAACAAAGGAAGTCTTCCGTATAAAATAACTACACGCTATGAATCATCTATTAAGCATTAGCAAGTAGTGAATTCATTATCTGTTAAGCATTAACATTACTTTAATAAACGTTATTAAGCAGTTTAAATCTGCAGCTACAAATGCTCTATTCTTGACTTATAAGTATGTTTATAATGTGCTTAATAATTGTACTTTCATAATTGATTAAGGATTAATTTTTCATTACTAAATTAAGTATCACATTATTTACAACACGTTCGCCTCACAGCAAGACAGTCTCTGGTTCGATCCCCGGCTGGGTCAGTTGGCATTTCTGTGTGGAGTTTGCATGCTCTCCCCGTGGTTGCGTGGGTTTGCTCAGGGTGCTCCGGTTTCCCCCACAAGTCAAAAGACATGTGGTATAGGTGAATTGGGTAAGGCTAAATTGTCCGTATAGTGTATGAGTGTGAATGTGTGTGTGGATGTTTCCCAGGGATGGGTTGCGGCTGGAAGGGCATCCGCTGCGTAAAAATATGCTGGATAAGTTGGCGGTTGATTCCGCTGTGGCGACCCCGGATTAATAAAGGGACTAAGCCGACAAGAAAATGAATTATTTACAAAGCAGTTATTTAAGAGTGGTTGGTGGTTTTTAACGATCATCCATAATGAGTTTGTAAACGATTAATAAACTATTCAAATCAACATTTATAATTCTTATTATTCAGGCATATACCAATAGTTAATTTTAATGTTAATAAATGTTTTATTAACTCAACTTCATCCAGTTTTGTGACCTAATCTAAAGTGAGGACTATTCATGCTTTTTAAATCCCTTATAAATGACTATTAAAGGCTCAGTTTTATTCTAAACATGAAAAAAAAGAACATAGACGACTTTATTCATTTCTATTAATTTGAATATACAGTTGAAGTCAGAATTATTAGCCCCCCTGAGTTATTACCCCCCCTGTTTATTTTTTTTCCCCCAAATTCTGTTTAACGGAGAAAAGATTTTATAAAAAGATTTTATTAAATATTATCAGACATACTGTGAAAATTTCCTTGCTCTGTTAAACATCATTTGGGAAATATTTAAAATAATAAAAAATAAAAATAAATCAAAGGGGGGCTAAAAATTCTAATTTCAACTGTACACAAATTAAACAGTATCAAATTAAAAATAAATATCTGCAACCTTATCTAAAATAAAATTACTGTACAGTTTAAACATCGCTAAATAACTTGTATCATAATATACGGTTAAATTATATTGTTGTTTTTTTATCCAATTTTATGTTGTATTTTGACACTACTGTTATTCAGCGATGTTTAAACTTTACAGCCTTCTATTATTTAGATTGGATTGCAAAGATGTATTGTTAATTTGATATTAAGCCTTTAATAGTCATTTATAAGGGATTTATAAAGCATGAATAGTCCTCACTGTAGATTAGGTCACAAAACTGCAGGAAGTTGAGTTAACAAAGCATTTATTAACATGCATAGTAACCATTACTATTCATTCATTTATTCATTTTCTTTTCGGCTTAGTCCCTTTATTAATCCGGGGTCGCCACAGCGGAATGAACCGCCAACTTATCCAGCATTTGTTTTACGCAGCGGATGCCCTTCCAGCCACAACCCATCTCTGGGAAACACATCCATACATTCTCATATTCACACACATACACTACGGACAATTTAGCTTACCCAATTCACCTACATCACATGTCTTTGGACTGTGGGGGAAACTGGAGCACCCGGAGGAAACCCACGCAACCACGGGGAGAACATGCAAACTCCACACAGAAATGCCAACTGGCCCAGCCGGGGATCGAACCAGCGACCTTATTGCTGTGAGGCGAACGTGCTAACCACTCGGCCACCGTGGCGCCCAACCATTACTATATGCCTGAATAATACAATATATAAATGTTGATTTTAATAGTTTATTAATCGTTTACTAACTCATTCTAAATGATCTTAAAAACCACCAACTACTCTTAAATACAAATGGTTTGTATATAATGTGATACTTAATTTTGTAATGAAAAATGAATCCTTAACCAATTATGAAAGTACAATTATTAAGCACATTATAAATGTACTAATAAGTCAAGAAAAGAGCATTTGTAGCTGCAGATTTAAACTGCTTACTAACGTTTATTAATGCAAAGTTAATGCTTAACAAATAATGAATTCACTACCTGCTAATGCTTAATAGGTGATTCATAGCATGTAGTTATTATAAAGTGTTACCAAAATATCTACTAAAAGAAGGAAAATATTACTTTACAAACTGTATTGTAAATAAAACATATGCATATTTTCATATTAGTCAATATTATTGCTGAAATTAATTTAAAATCTGAATAAAAATACATTTACACCAGTAAATAAACAGAATCAATGATGGGCTAAAAATCTGCTGAATTCTGCGCGCGCAGATTCCGTGTGGCCCTACTTATAAGTCAAGAATAGAGCATTTGTAGCTGCAGATTTAAACTGCTTAATAACGTTTATTAATGTAGTGTTAATGCTTAACAAATAATGAATTCCCTATTTGCTAATGTTTAATAGATGATTCATAGCGTGTAGTTATTATAAAGTGTTACCAATTTCGTTAGCATATATTTAAAAAAATAAAAATAAACGCATTGCTCCTTCTCAAATCCAAGAGCATCAATATCCGCTTGTGTGCTGGTGCAAAACCCTGTCATTTATATCACCTTAACAAGCTGCATTGTGAACTCGATGGCCACATTGACTTCCGAGTCCCAGCCTGCCTTACTCAGAGGCGACTCCAGCTTCAGGCTCTGTTTACTCACACACACACACATACACACACACACACACACCAGCATTTATTAAAGTCGACGGATGTGGACTGACAGAAACCCATAAGCCTTATCAAATCCACCGTCACTCACACTCACCTCTCCAACTTTGATACCTCGCGCACACACTCACGCAGCGCAATCCTCTTATCTTCATGGACATCATCAAATATTTCATACACACGTACACACACCGGCCCGAGACACCAAACCGCACTTTCATATCTCTCCTTCAAAGAGGTTTTTAGCACTTGGCGAGCGAGTGAAAGCGGTCACGGATCACGGGTCACCGGACACAAGGCTTGTTTTGAGGGATTCATCGCACTTTTCACAACCGAGAGTCCAGACTCAAATCCACACCAGCACAACGGGATTCACAACACAAGCACAGCGGATGAGAGAAAAGCTCGATGGGAGGTGAAGACGGTCATTGGGAGTATCGCAAAATCTCAGAGGTGGATCATCATGCGCACACCATATCCAGCAGTCAACCGGTTTTCATGAGCTTTTTTCAAATACACTTCCTGCTCCCATTCCCAAGCCAGATATCAAAATTTCCAGACTTTTCCTGGACTTTCACAGACTTAAAGCTGAATTTACATGATCTGTATGATAAACAAAAAAAATCAGGGACAATTTTGAGACTCTTCGATCACTGAATTTAATGTAAAATCAAGCCAAAAGTGCAAAAAATATATATATAGGAGACATTTTCTTTTAATTGCTGATTATTTCCCACAGATTTTTGGCCAGCCGGGGCACTATTCAGATTCCTTCATTAAACAACATTGATTCATTCATTTTCTTTTTGACTTAGTCCCTTTATTGATCCAAGGTCACCACAGCGGAATGAACCACCAACTTATCCAGCATATGTTTTGCGCAGCGGATACCCTTCCAGCTGTAACCCAACACTTGGAAACTCGCACATTCACACACATACACTACGGACAATTCAAGCCACATTCACATTACGAGCGACTTATGGCGACCTCCGTCTACGCAAGCAACCGTGACCATTAGCAACTTTATGCAAATTAAATGTAATTTGAGCGACCGCCAGAAGAGCTCACGTGATCTTCTCTCAGCTCTCTCTATAAACCTAAACACCCCTGCGTTTAAAGTAGGTCGCCACCCTGAGCGACAGGCAGCGACAAAGTTGCTGTTAGTGTGAATGAGGCATTAGCTTATCCAATTCACCTGTACCGCATGTCTTTGGACTATGGAGCAAACCAGAGCACCCGGAGGAAACCCACACAAATAAGAGGAGAACGTGCAAACTCCACACAGAAATGCCAACTGATCCAGCCGAGGCACGAACCAGTGACCTTCTTGCTATGAGGTGACAGTGCTAAGCACTGCACCACCATGCCACCCATTAAACAACATTATATTTGTTTTAATGCTAAGCATATTGTCAGTAAAGTCAGTTCTAGTAACGTGGATTAAGATGAAGCTGAGTTTACTACACAAAGTACCAAGTACACTACACTGTATATAATGTGGGGGCTTCACACATTTCCTTCATGTTGTCCCAACTCAAATCGATTAAGTTAGCTTTATTGTTTATATAATTTAAGTGGATTGAACATAAAACAATGCGCCACGGTGGCGTAGTGAGTAGCAAGTTCGCCTCACAGCAAGAAGGTCGCTGGTTCGAGCCTCGGCTGGGTCAGTTGGCATTTCTGTGTGGAGTTTGCATGTTCTCCCCGTGGTCGCGTGGGTTTCCTCCGGGTGCTCCGGTTTCCCCCACAAGTCAAAAGACATGCGGTACAGGTGAATTGGGTAGGCTAAATTGTCCATAGTGTATGTGTGTAAAGGAGAATGTATGGATGTTTCCCAGAAATGGGTTGCAGCTGGAAGGGCATCCGCTGCGTAAAAGAAATGCTGGATAAGTTGGCGGTTCATTCCGCTGTGGCGACCCCAGATTAATAAAGGGACTACGCCGAAAAGAAAATGAATGAATGAATGAACATAAAACAATTAAGTTGTCTCAAAAAAAATTGTGTGGATAAAATTCAATTTAAACAAGTAAGTTTGAACAAGCAGCGAACGTCATAGTTTTTGCATAGTTTGAGTGTGATAAGCTACGCAAAAACTGGCTTCAATTCAAATTGGTTTTAATCGATTGATAGCGACATCATGATAATCGTTCTTAGGGTTGGGAATCGAGAATCTTAGACTAAAGACTACACTATGCACTTATTTACTATGTACTTATGCACTTACAGTACACACTCAACAGCATAGTATATGTATGTAGTGCTGTCCCAAATGGAACACTAACGGCTTTACACTAAGCAGAAGTTCAAACCGTTTCCCCGATGACATTTCACGGTTGCCAAATTAGTGAAATAAATGACCAAAATACCAAATAGTATCTGCCATGAGTATAACCGCATTCACCATCAGGAGGCGCTATAATCACTCTTGTTGGAGAATTTAGCTTTCACAATCCAATATAAATAAAGTTATCCATCATGTGCGCACGATAGCTCCGCCCCTTCCGTTACGTGAGCAATGCTGCGGTCGTTAAGTGCATGAAGCGTCCATCATTCCACACTTCATTTTATCGGCTGAATGAGTGCATCATCCGGGTCATTAGAGTGCACTTATTATTTTTAGAGTTTTCAGTGTGCCAAACTACTTACACTAATTATACTACAAAATGCGATTTGGGACGCACCTTAAGAATCAGATACTTGTAATAAAAATAACATTTCGATTCCTCTTATTGATTCATACAGTACGAGCACACATTTTTATTTTATTGCTCATACTTGACTCAAAGTAGAGTTACAATAACCCAGCATTTTAAAAGGGTATGTTTTACACTTTATCAGGAAGTGATGATTTTGTTCTCTTTGGTTCATTTGATGGAAACTGTTATTTTTACTTATTATTATTATTTTAAATAACTATTATTTTCAGGTTTGCTCATATGTTTAATTCGCATCTTTGGATGGAAACTTAACTTTTCACAACTATTGAACCTTTACATTCCACAAAAGTTTTTTTTGTAGTGGACCAACATTCTTTAGGACAGTGTTTCCTAAAAACCGGTCGAATGTGGGTTACAAAAGTGCTTTTGTGGATTTGATTTTTGATTTTAAAAGACTGAAATTTATAGTGACAGCTTATAAATAGGTCTAAAATATGATTTAATCGAAGACATTTCCATTCTGGGCGCCACGGTGGCATAGTGAGTAGCACGTTCGCCTCACAGCAAGAAGGTCGCTGGTTCGATCCCCGGCTAGGCCAGTTGGCATTTCTGTGTGGAGTTTGCATGTTCACCCCGTAGTTGCGTGGGTTTCCTCCGGGTGAATGAGAATCTATGAATGTGTTTCCCAGAGATGGGTTGTGGCTGGAAGGGCATCCGCTGCGTAAAACAAAAATGCTGGATAAGTTGGCGGTTCAATCCGCTGTGGCGACCCCGGATTAATAAAGGGACTAAGCCGAAAAGAAAATGAATGAATGAATGAATTTCCATTCTGGACCCAAAAAAACAACAAATAATAATAATTTATTAACAAAAATACATACATATAGATATAAATAAATAAAACACAGAAACTTAGAGGGTCCTATAATGATTCAAGTAATTAAAAATGATGAAGAAAAAGTGTAAAAATGCTCTGGCATGTTTCTTTTTTCCCCATTATCCAAATTTTAATTAGTCATTTACTGCTTCTATTCTGGATTATTTAAGCACGTCCAAGTGGGTCATGCACATATTTTAATTCTTAATGTTAGTGGAGCAGGACTGGATGTTAATGAAGTTTAATATTATGATTTTCACTTGACACGCAAAACTTTATAAACTTTATAGACCAAAACAAAGTGAATTAAGCGCATAGTGCAATTAAATGATTTTAAAACTGTGAAGGAATCAACAAATGGAACTAATCTTATAACCCGAGCTCAGTTTTTATTTTCTCATTAATAAAAAACAGCCACCGGTGCTGATTAGTCTATTAAAAAAAACACAATTTAATTCCCACAAAATGAAGAATGAATTGGAAATCCTATTGTAAACCTAACAAAAATGCTTTACCATTTCAATTCAAATGCAAATATATACTCGCCGGCCACATTATTAGGTACATCTTACTAGTACCAGGTTGGATTCTGTTTTGAACTGCCTTAATCCTTCGTGGCGTAGATTCAACAAGGTACTGGAAATATTCCTCAGAGATTTTGCTCTATATTGACATGATAGCATCACGCAGTTGCTGCTGATATGTCAGCTGCACATTAATAATGCGAATCTCTTGTTCCAACACATCCCAAAGGTGCTCTATTGGATTGAGTTCTGGTGATTGTGGAGGCCATTTGAGTACATTGAACTCCTTGTCATGTTCAAGAAACCAGTCTGAGATGATTCACGCTTTATGACCTGGTGTGTTATCCTGCTGGAAGTAGCCATCAGAAGATGGGGACACTGTGGTCATACAGGGATGGACAGCCAGCCACAGCCAGCAACAATACTCAGGTAGGCTGTGGCGTTGACACAATGCTCAACTGGTACTAATGAGCCCCAAAGTGTGGCAAGAAAATATCCCTCACACCATTACACCACCATCATGAGCCTGAACTGTTGATACAAGGCAGGATGGATCCATGCTTTCATGTTGTTGGCACTAAATTCTGACCCTACCATCCGAATGTCGCAGCAGAAAATCGAGACTCATCAGACCAGGTAACATTTTTCCAATCTTCTATTGTCAAATTTTGGTGAGCCTGTGCGGATTGTAGCCTCAGTTTCCTGTTCTTAGCTGACAGGAGCGGGACCCAGTGTGGTCTTCTGTTGCTGTAGCTCATCCGCCTCAAGGTTGGACGTGTTGAGAGATGCTCTTCTGCATACCTCTGTCATAACGAGTGGTTATTTGAGTTACTGTTGCCTTTCTAGCATCCTTTTCCCCATTCTGATGCTTGGTTTGAACTGCAGCAGATCATCTTGACCATGTCTACATGCCTAAATGCATTGAGTTGCTGCCATGTGCTGATTAGAAACGTGCGTTAACAAGCAGTAGGACAGGTGTACCTAATAAAGTGGCCGTGAGTGTAATTTATTACAAATCATCATTGTGAAATCTAACCTGTTCCTCTAACAGGATTCACTAATTTAGGATCATAAATAGGATAGTTTCTGATGTGAAGACCAATCAGTTTGCTTCAATCACAAATCTATGGGGCTAATAAAGAGTCAGGATTGCAATAAAAACCTAAATGATTTAACAAACCTAAAAATATTTCATCCATTAATCCGATTAATCCATCTATTTATCATCCTGCACAAAAACATACATTTAGTAAATCGCTTCCTGGAGCATCAGTGACTGTTTTTTGTGGTAGTTTTAGGAATTTGTCATCCAGGTCATGTAAGTTCTTTAGTTTCCCATCATGCACTGCACACTTCTTCTTCAGCCCACAGCATCTCGATGTGGAGATACAAGCATTGCAAGTTGCTCAAAAAGGCAACAGCTATATATATAAGCTAGCGTATGCCGAATGGAGGCAATCAGTATTGTGAAATATGTAAATATCAACTATAAAAGATCATTTATTTTCAAATTCTACAAGAGAAATGAAAACAACAGATGGTTTGAGTGATTCTGACTACAGATCAGTTCAGGAAGCGCTACAAATACAATGTAATATTTAATTAGCATTTGTTTTAATCAGCAAAATGTTATTTATTACACTTTATTGGAGAAATAAACTGCACAATTTAGGCTAAAATCAATTAAATTAATTAAATATCCTCACACAATTCAACATTTTTAACAATTTAGCTTGCTGACTGAACTTTAATTTAGCTTTTTTTGCGTTTTAGATTTTGCAATTTTAGCAACATTCGTTTTCTTTTCGGCTTAGTCTCTTTATTAATCTGCGGTCGGCACAGTGGAATGAACCAACAACTTATCCAGCGTGGATTCATGTTTTATGCAGCAGATGCATTTCCAGCTGCAACCTATCACTGGGAAACTTCCATGCACGAAGAGCGATTTTCTTGAGCCAGTAGAGCTCACGTGATCTTCTCTCAGCTCGTTCTATAAATCTACACACCCCTGCGCACCTCATTCACACAAATACACTAGGGAGAATTTAGCTCACCCAATTCACCTATAGCGCATGTCTTTGGACCTGTGGGGGAAATTTAAACTCTTTAATTTTTAAAATATATATTGTGATTTATTTTTAAATAATATTGTAATTGATTCTAATCAAAATACTACTAATAAAAAAGGTATATAAAAAAATAAATCATAAAAAAAACATTTAATCACTTAATTAAATAACTATAACTGCACTGTGAACAAAAACAAGAATAGAGTAGAATAGAATACAATACAAAAAGCACACTAGAAATGACTAAAACCTGAACACTAAAAGATTTGTCCAAAAAATAAATTAGGAAATTAATTAAACTAACTATTAAATTAATTGTAAACTAACAAAGAATTATTGTAAATAACATACCAACAATAAAAATGCATAAAAATATACAAAAATAGTAATAAATCATTTTTAAAAAGTTTATTAATTAACTATAACAACTAATTTTTATAAAAATATGTTTAAGTGTATTTACAATATTATAATATGTTATAAAAGGAAACTAAATTAGTATTCAATTGCTTAAAAAGTAAATTAACTGACTATAACTGCACTGTGGGAAAAAAAAAAACAAGAAGAGAAAAGAATAAAAAGCATTGCCAACCTGATTTTACCAAGTACCAAATGTTCCTGGATTAACTTCAATGTTGATCCTGGAACAACATTCCAATTATCAGAATTAAGGGATATGTTTACCGTTAATGTTAATTTTAGGCTTATGTTTAGGTGTATGCACTTCTACATGATTGTTAAAAAAGTATTGTTCCCCTCTGATTTTGGGAATAATGGTTGAGTTTAGGGGTAGGGAATAGATATGGATTACATTTTCGAGCAAAAAATGACGTTCCAGGATCAATACAGACTGTAATCCAGGATCACATCATACATCATACTATCCAAGAATAGAATAGAATAGAATAGTAAAGTGAATAAGTCTGGACAGACAGACTGTATAAGACCTAGTGTGGACAGTGTTCTGGAGCAGATCTCTTGAAGGTAATAGAATAGAATAGAAT
>CAIGQQ010022347.1:2679-25270 GCA_903798035.1 Danio albolineatus
TATCAGCCATTTAGGGTGGAGCTATCAGTGCTTTAGGGCGGAGATATTAGCCATTTAGGGTGGAGCTATATTATATTAGTCATCCACTGTAGGGAATAGTGAATAAGGGTATAGGTGGGAGAGTTGGATACAGCAAAGGTTGTTCTGGTTTGGATTTCATGCGATTGCTTCAGAATCGACGAGGTCATACGATAATGTCGTGCATCACTGCGTCTGAATGATTTTCATATAGACTCACTTGTGGCATCCAATCATCAGCATTCACACTGTGTATGTCTGGTTTAAGATATTACACACTATACAGATATGCTAAATTACCTTTGTGCTCTGTCTCTCCCTCCCTCCAGCTGGCTGTAAGATAGCCTTCACCGCCGCCATGCTGCCCATGAGTGGGTGTTTCGGGCCTTTCACCAGCAATATGTCCATCTCCTACCAGTCTGTCTCGCTCAATCAGGGGAACGGCTACAATCCTGCGCTGGGTGAGTCGACCACTATTTAGGGTACGACTGCACGTCAAAAACCCAAGGGCATGACAGGAGTGAAGTATCAGTTCAAGTGAAGGCAGGTGGAGGAGGTCAAGTTTCTTGGGGTTTTGTTCATGAATAAGGGAAGGATAGAATTGGTCTGTTGTGGTAAAGAAGGAGCTGAGCCGAACGGCAAAACTTTCCATTTACCAGTCAATCTATGCTCCTACTCTCACCTATGGTCATGAGCTTTGGGTCTGACTGAAAGGACAAGACCTCGGATACAAGCTGCTGAAATGAGTTTCCTCCTCAGGGTGGCAGGGCGCACCCTTAGGGATAGGGTGAGGAGCTCTGACACCCAGGAGGAGCTCGGAGTAGAGCCGCTGCTCCTCCACATCGAGAGAAGTCAGCTGAGGTGGCTCTGGCATCTGATTCAGATGCCTTCTGGACGCCTACCTAGGGAGGTGTTCCAGGCATGTCCCACCGGGAAGAGGCCTCAGGGAAGACCCAGGACACGCTGGAGGGACTATGTCTCTCGGCTGGCCTGGGAACGCCTCAGGATCACCCTGGAGAAGCTGGAGGAAGTGTCTGGGAAGAGGGAAGTCTGGGGTTCTCTCCTGAGACTGCTGCCCCCGCGACCCGGCCCCGGAGAAGCGGATGAAATTGAATAAATGTAATATTTCAGTCAAACACATCTACAACTAGCCCAAATGTTAATCACTCTGCAAACAAGTGACATCTAGAATACTATAAGAAATGATCATTGCTTGTTTACCTGCTCTTCTGTCTATGATCAGCTCAGCTCTGCAGGTTGGAATCGTTGGTTCTCTTGGCACAGACGCACATAAGCTTAACCAACGCACCCAGTCTGAGCCAGAAGGACTCCTGATCAGTTCAGCTTTTGAGTCTTCGGGTGTCTGAGTCGTTTGTTCATCTCTATCTGCTGACCATGATGAACGAACGACTCAGAAACCTAAAGACTGAACTGATCATGAGTGATCAAGCTGAGAGATAAATGAATCAGATCTTTGTTCAGCTTTGACTACATATGAATGGCTTCTGGAACTAATCTCCTCATCCTCCACCTGTGCAATGACGGATCACTCCCAGAAACAGCTCGTTGTTCAAGAGTCACAATCATTCAAAGTGGATGAGCTGTTTAAGAACGACCCATCACTAACCCATCTCTGCTTCTCCGCAGGCGTGTTCACGGCACCGCACGCGGGCCTGTACTCCTTCTCCTTCACGGTGTACTCCAAACCGGGCAGCTCCGGCGAGCGGCTGTACCAGAAGCTGCAGCTGGTGAAGGACGGGACGGTGCTGGCCTCGTCCTGGGAGGACAACCGCGAGGACTCTGAGGACAGCAGCTCACAGACGCTCCTGCTGCAGCTCAGACGGGGCTGTCAGGTCTACATGGAGCTGCTGTCCGGAAGGCAGATCTGCGGAGACACACAGGGCCTCAACACCTTCAGCGGATTCCTCATCTACCCCTCCTCTGAGGAGCTGGGGAACTAACACACACACATATATACAGTACACACACACATATATACAGTACAGTGCAAAAGTCTTAAGCCGCAATCAGCTTTGGGAGCCTAAAAGGTATGCAGAGCAAGTGCTGGGTCATTACTTTTGCGTGAATTATGTCTTTCATACACAAACAATATTGGAAATATGTACACAATCACAAAACTACTTCTGGAATCGAAAGACTAGCATGAAAACTCTGTGTTCAGTTTGACCTCTTTAGCATCAAGAGCTTGAGCTTTTGTAGAGTGTTTTCTGAAATGATGTGCTAGCAAATATCAAGCATCTTTCAGCCTTTCTAAGAGCTCTTCCTTAGATTTAGCATGATCTATCTGTCTTTTTCCCCCCAGGTCAATCTCACTGCCTATAATATCGCCTATACTTACTGTGTATAACATTCGGGTCAGGACTCTGTGTAGGCCATATCATGTCTTTTTCATCAGTTTTTGTTCTCACCGAATATGATTTCAGTACATCAGCAGTGTGTTTGGGATCATTATCATGCTGAAAAATACAAATATTACCAGTGAGGTGAGGTGAATTAAAACCTGCCTGTACTACTCAGCATTCACAATCCCATTAGTTCAGGCATTATTGACATCAGCTCTGGCAGAGCCTGAAACTCCAGTGTTTTTCATTCATTCATCTTTCTCTAACTCTTTCTTTCATATGTCTCAGCCAATTGGACCCAAATAATCCCATTAAAAGCTGTGTTATCTGGTTGTATTTTAATAAAGAGTATGAGCAGTAACATATAATGTCATTATACCCTCACTAAAACATGTAACCGGGGGCCTGAGATGTTTGCACAGTACTGTATATACAGCAGTGAATAATACCTGCCGTCACACACTAAAGCAGACAATAACTATAATAATAACTGTTAGATCAATGTTAGATTTCAGCATTCCCACAAGGTACAACCAGCTGTTTCCATGAGAGTCATTTATCTTGAACAGTGGAACTATCAGAATTCTGTATCTTTTAGTCATACCATAGTGGTCAGTCTGAGCGATCTCATATTAGACGTCATATTTACATTGTGTTGAGCGGCTGTCGGCATACTTTATGAAGTCATCATCCTAAAAACATGATGCTTTTGGAAATCCAGCACATGTACGAGTTACTAATCTGCCCGTGAAGATTTATGATGTTTTCTGTTTTATTAAACTGTGTAAAACTTTCCCAGTACTGGGTTGCAGCTGAAAGGGCATCCGCCTGTGTAAAACACATGCTGGATAAGTTGGCGGTTCATTCCTCTGTGGTGACCCCAGATTAATAAAGGGACTAAGCCGAAAAGAAAATTAACTGTAAAACATTTGCTGGAATAGTTGGCGGTTCATTCCAATGTGGCGACCTCTGATGAATAAAGAGACTAAGCTGAAGGAGAATGAGTGAGTGAATGTTTAATCAGGTTGATTGATATAAGCTGAGACGACTAGAGAAGTTTGTGATTCCACTAAAGCGTTAGCAGCAGCAGTGTAGGCTCTCACGTATTTAAAATAGAAGCAGAAGTAAAGAAAAAGACAGAGATTCTCTGGAAAGGTCATGGGAATAAGCCGTGCAGTGTGTGTTTGCATACTTGCGTCATTAGATAAGTGAGTGAACACACACCGGGGAGTGTTTTGTACATAGAAGGCCTTGTTAACAGTTGCTTCCGAAGTGTGTGTAAATCACTGAGTGTGTGTGTGCGTGCGTGTGTGTGTAAATCACCGAGCTCGATCTCAGCACTTCCACATCTGAAGCCAAAACCAGCAGCGTTTACAGCACAGCGATGATGGATGAGATTTCTACCATCATTTCAACATTTTTGTGTGTGTGTGTGTGTGTGTGTGTGTGCGTGAGTTAAACTGCACTTCTGTCAAACGCTACCATTTACACTATCGGTCAATAGTTTGGGGTCAGTTTTATTTAATTTTTTCCCATGTTTTTTTGTCTTAAAGAAAATAATGTGTTCATCAAGGCGGCGTTTATTAAAGTATGTAGTTGAAATTTAATTATTACGACAGTCATTATTGCTTTTATTACTATTACACTGTATAAAATAAATTCGTAAAATTTACGGTAAAAAAGCGGCAGCTGTGTTCGCCAGTATTTCACTGTTAAAAATACGGTACAACCATAAAAGCATACCTGTCAACATAGGGATGTGATAAATAAAGGATAACCCCGCCACCCCCTCCCCCCAAAAAAAGTTTAGATAATTAACACTAATAAAGAAATAAAATGATCAAATCTCATTCACCTTTTCTTCACTGTATAACTCACACATTCTGATTAAAGAGCAGCGAATGAACCTCATTTATTATGATTTTTTTCGTTTGATTACATTAAATAACAGAGGCATCACTTTACAATACATTATAATAACGTTATAATGACAGCATTCGACTGCTTTCCTAACTTTTTATGCTCATTTGGGACAAATTCGTTGTGTCTGGAAACAAACCCCACCAAGATGGCCATCTTTAGCTGTTATTAATATTATTAATGATGTGTATATGTTTGGGAAGCTGTTTATCACTATGGAGCGCGTCTGACAGTCACGCACCGCTTTATGACTGTTTTGAGGATTGCACAGGAGGAGCGACGGCACCTGTAATGAAAAGGAAAGGGAATCCCGCCGTTTTTATATTTATTTCAAAGTGTTTCATGCCTAAATAAACTAAAAGCACAGAACTGACTCACATTTAAGAGCAAGGGGCGCCCCCTGGTGGTGCAGCGGTATGGGTTGCGTATAGGGAGGATCGGCTCTTTAATGTTTATCGCCACCCTTCAGAGAAAGACTAAACAATACAGGAGAAATACGAGAAAACACCTTTACAGGATGATAGCAGGATACAACTGTAAAATACGGGGGAAAAACAGGAGGGTTGACAGCTATGCGTTAAAGTACTTCCTCATTTTTACAGTAAACTACTGTTTTTCAGTAAGTTTTAGAGGTGATATGTCTGTATTCTGAATTACTAGCGTCTACACATCTTCTGTTGCACAGATGGACACCGTTAACACAGCCATATGCAGGAGGTGATGAAGAAGTGACATAATGAAGCAATGCTCATCACAAACAGCTCTTCCCACGTGCAGAAGAGTGTATCAGTGTGAAATAAACATTATTTATCAACATAACACAACATAAATCTCTAATGTACATCACTGATGGGGAAACAACTATAAAGATCCATAGTAATGCCAACAACAAGCATAACAAGTGATTCGATTGTGAATTCGCCGTATATATGAAGAAAAAATACTGTTAATCAGGTTACAGACTATTACTGTAGCATTTTACAGTTTTTACTATTGAAATCACAGCCATTTTTTACAGGGTACCATTAATATTAATAATAATAATAACTAACATTAGAGTAATTTCTGAAGGATCATGTGACTGGAGAAATTAAGCTGGAATAAATGATGAAATGGAATTATGAAATTAAACTACTCTTGAAGAGTTATTTTATAGTGAAATAACATTTAACAGTTTGTACTGTTGGGCGCCACGGTGGCGCAGTGAGTAGCATAATCACCTCACAGCAAGAAGGTCACTGGTTTGAGTCTCGGCTGGGTCAGTTGGTGTTTCTGTGTGGAGTCTGCATGTTCTCCCCGTGTTGGTGTGGGTTTCCTCCGGGTGCTCCAGTTTCAGTCCAAACACATGCGCTATAGGGGAATTGGCTGTAGTGTGTGATTAAGAGTTTATGGGTGTTTCCCAGTACTGAGTTGCAGCTGGAAGGGTCTCCGCTGTGTAAAACATATGCTGGAATAGTTGGTGGTTAATTCTGCTGTGGTGAGCCCTGATTAATAAAGAGACTAAGTCGAAAATAAAGTGAATGAATGAATGAATGTGTACTGTATTTTTGATGAAATGAACAGCCCTGGTGAGCAGGAGAAGCTTATTTTAAAGCATTTAAAAATCCTATTGACCCCTAAACTTTGACCGGTAGCGTGTGTGTGTGTGTGTGTGTGTGTGTGTGTGTGTGTGTGTGTGTGAAGATTATTTGGTAAATGAAAACTAAAACTGGTCTAAAAATCATTTTTGTTAACTTAAAACAGGAGTGTTTTAAGTTAAGTTGATTTAAGTTAGGGGGGACATGGGGGGGGATATGTCCCCCTCACTTTTAGAGCCAGACCGTTTAGAAATTATTAATCACCGTTTATAAACAGGTGATTAATAATTATATGAACATAAACGTTTGGATCTCATTCAGCTGTCCCCCACACTTTTAAAAATGTCCACTACACCCCTGACTTAAACTAAAACCATAATAATTGAGGATCTGAAGCTGACAGCAGACACTATCATCAGCACAGATAATACAGCTTTCCAGAATGAAGGATCCCTCAGTCTGAACACAGTCAGTCAAGATCTCAGGGGTCTCCACTACCACCAGATCTACTGTCCGATCATACTGGTTACTTACTGGTTGGACGTGTGTGTGTGTTTCTGTTCAGTGTTTGTTCAGACTCTGCAGATGAGCGGATGTATGCTGTGAAACACGAGCTCCATTCAACACTGTGTGAGATTAACTATAGTTCATTCATTCATTTTACACAGCGGATGCCCTTCCTGCTGCAACCCAGTACTGGGAAACACCCATACATTCTCATTCACATACACTCGGCAAGTTTAGTTCATCAGTTCCCCTATAGCGCATGTGTTTGGACTGAAACCGGAGCACCCGGAGGAAACCCACACCAACACGGGGAGAACATGCAGACTCAGAAACACCAACTGACCCAGCCGAGACTCGAACCAGAGACCTTCTTACTGTGAGGCGATCATGCTCCCCACTGCGCCACCGTGACGCCCATGCAGGAAAACCAAACTGAAGAAAAACTAATATACAAAAAGCAAAACTATAATAAACTTAGTGTGTGTGTGTGTTTCTCTCTCTCTCTCTGTGTGTGTGTGTGTGTGTTTCTCTCTCTCTCTCTCTCTGTGTGTGTGTATCGTCAGTGTTCTCAGCACTGATGCCGTATGATCTGGTATTTGGAGAATTCCTCTCTCTCTGAGCAGACTCAGCTCTTGGCTCATCACAGCTCTTCCCTAATAAGGCTGCGCTTCAGCAAAGGCCGGGCTTCAGGAAAACCGCGTCTCCTTTTAAGGTGCCAGTTTCCTTTCCTCTCTCAGCCCCGAATGTTTTATTTCTCCAAAAGACTGAAGCCTCCAGAGGGTCCGCTGTGCCGAACATAAAGCTGCTGAATCCTGACACACACACTCCTGCTGACTCCGGGACCGACAGCGGCATCGCTCTCTACTACAGTAAGCATGCTCTTCATCAGCTCTTATGACTAGGAGAAACAGCTCATGCTGGGCGTTATATCCAAACATTAGCCTCCTTCACGTGTTTTCAGGAGAGTCTTTCTTCTGTTGAGCACAAAAGAAGATATTTTGAAGAATGTTGGCTTCCATAATCCATACAGAAGTCAATAAGTGGCAGCTACGAGCATTCTTCAAAATATCTTCCCTTGTGTTTGACAGAATTCAGCATGTGAGGGGCCGTAAACGATGCCAGACTTGTAATTGTTGGGTGAACAGCCCCCTTTGAGTGCTTTTGGATGTGTTTGTGACTACAGCTGATGCCTCTCATGTTCATTTCAGATGTGCATTATATGAACCGATGCTTCATCACGACTGTAGTGAGCTTTGTAAGTGCGCTGTGTTAGTTATAGGGGAATTACAGCGGAGCCAGAAGTGTGTCTTGATGACACCACATGCTAAAGGGGCAGATTTAAAGGGATGGCTCACCCTAAAACTGAACGCTCTCTCATAATGTGACTGCTGAACACGAAAGAAGACAACTGTTGTAAACCTGTAACCACACTCTAAAAAACACAGTGTTTAAAAACTACCCAAATTGGGTTGTTTTTAACCCTATTGCTGGGTAAATATAGGACAGAACACATCAGGGGTTAAATTAACCCAAGTAATTGGGTTATTATTTTTAACCCCCAAAATGGGTTGTTTTTTCTACTCAATAATTGGTTATCTTTACTTAAATAACAGGTTAGTTTGACTTCATTAATAGGTTATATTTTCAAATGTAATTTTTAGCTTTCTTTTAAAATCATTAGGTGAATATTGTATGAGCTTTATTTATTTTTTGTTCCATTACATGTGTTCAGCACATTGCACTTTGTAAATTTACCTCAGAGATCATATAAAACTACATACAAATTGTGAACTGCTTTCAAAATAATTTGTTTCATATTTATGGGTCTCCCGTAAACATTTATAATAATAATATATATGTATGTATGTGGCATCGCAGTCAGCCCCTGCTGGGAGTTGATTTGACCCAAAGAGCTGGGTTGATGTGTCTATGTGATGCTAGGGTTGCACTGATTCAAGTCTTAGAAATTATTACCCAGAAAATAACCCAAGTTTGGGTTACATAGCATAACCCAAAAACTACCCAAGACTCTGAAAATAACCCCCAAAAATTACCCAAATGCCTCAACCCAACAATTGGGTAGAAAAAATAACCCCGGATTTTTTAGTGTGCACTCTAAAAAACACAGTGTTTAAAAACTACCCAAATTGGGTTGTTTTTAACCTTATTGCTGGGTAAATATAGGACAGAACACATCAGGGGTTAAATTAACCCAAGTAATTGGGTTATTATTTTTAACCCCCAAAATGGGTTGTTTTTTTCTACTCAATAATTGGTTATCTTTACTTAAATAACAGGTTAGTTTGACTTCATTAATAGGTTATATTTTCAAATGTAATTTTTAGATTTCTTTTGAAATCATTAGCTGAATATTGTATTTGCTTTATTTATTTTTTGTTCCTTTACATGTTTTCAGCACACTGCACTTTGTAAATTTACCTCAGAGATCATATAAAACTACATACAAATCGTGAACTGCTTTCAAAATCATTTGCTTCATATTTATGGGTCTCCCGTAAACATTTATAATAATAATATATATGTGTGTGGCATCGCAGTCTGCCCCTGCTGGGAGTTGATTTGACCCAAAGAGCTGGGTTGATGTGCTTGTGTGGTGCTAGGGTTGCATTGATTCAAGTCTTAGAAATTATTACCCAGAAAATAACCCACGTTTGGGTTACATAGCACAACCCAAAAACTACCCAAGACTCTGAAAATAACCCCCAAAAATTACCCAAATGCCTCAACCCAACATTTGGGTAGAAAAAATAACCCGGGATTTTTTAGTGTGCATTGACTTCCACTGTATTTGTTTTTCCCACTTTATATTAAGTGGCCTTAACTGCAGTAAATAAATACAGTGTACTTACTGTGTTCATAACGTATTCAGATCCCTCCTGGAGCTGTCGAGCTGGGATACGAGCAGGGGCAGGTTTGGTGGTATAGCTGGTTTAAGGAGAGGGTAAAGTCTAAGAGATGGTAATGAAAGATGTAATTACAGGAATTAATCACATGCATGTATTTAATCAATCATAAGTACAATGTGATAACATGTATGTACACAATAAGTACGCATATCAAGGTATTAACTTCAGTGCAAGTACGTGATAGTTAAGCACACTTATATAAAGTGGGAGTGTTTTTCCTCCTATGGAAGTCAATGGTTACAGGTTTTCAGCATTCTTCAAAATATCTTCTTTTGTGTCCAACTGAAGAAATAACCTCATAATGGAGAATAATAAGTGTGTAAATGCTCTTATTTGAGTGAACTGCCCCTTTAAAGGGACATATTATCTATATTCACAGCAAGACAGCAGGTAATCAGAGTCAGCAGTGGTCAGTGGAGGACCAGAGTGACCAGAAATCACACTCCACATTCAAATGGGGCTGATTTAAGGGAACGTTTCTCTCAATATTCTGATTACGTAGATGGTAAAGTCCTTTAGATCAGAGGTAAAACACTGGAGAAACACTAGAGTCACCTCACTCACACAGCAAAAAAATCAGTGTACATTTAACTCAATTTGAGTTTAACTTAACACTCCTTGGGTGTACATATGACTCAAAATAAGACTTAAAATAACACTTTCTAAAGTGTGAGATTTGGACATTACTCAGAGTTCATTTTAACACTGTAAGAGTTTATTCTTCAAAGTGTTAATATATCAAATGTGTACGTTACTCACAGAGTGCATGTGTATATAAGCTAATGAGTGCATACACAGCAAAAAGGCCGGTGTTAAATATGCAGTGTGATTTTATTGGTGTTGTTCAGTGTTAAAACTGGAGTACATTTTAATCCACGAAGAGCGTATATTTTAGAGGGTTTTGTTTTCAGTGTTAAACCTTTACCCTGTTATGCAGTGTTTTTCTCAGTAGTGATGGGAAGTCCACTTTTTTTTTTCCTCGAAACGTTTTTTTCAGACAAACAGTGATCAAACCAGTGTGTTTTACGAGTCTTGATGATATAATAAATTAGAAGCAGTGTACTACACAGCAAAAATTCCAGTGTTAAATATACAGTGTGAGTTGTTCAGTGTTAAAACTAGAGTACATTTTAATCCACGAGTGTTAAAGAGTGTATATTTAAGAGGGTTTTTTTTCCCCAGTGTTAAGCGTTTAACCCAATATGCAGTGTATTTCCCACAAGTGATGGGAGGTCCAATGTTTTTACTAAAACCGGTTCTTTCGGACAAAAAGTGATGAAACCAGTATGTTTTACTTAAACTTGAAACATATCTTGTTGCATTTTAAAATGCAAAGAGTTGAATGCATTGACATTATTTCTGAAAAGATTAATGAATATTTAATAAATTATAATTACTGTATATTTGATCGCTGCTATCTGTCACACAGACCAATTGATAAAATAGGAAAAAAGGTAATATATTAACACTTTGAAGGGTAACACACACTCCAGTTTGATGTAAAAATAAACTCTTACTGTGTTAAAGTGAACTTTGTGAGTAATGTACAAATTTCACACTTTAAAAAGTGTTATTTTAACTCCAAAATGGAGGGAATCATATGTACACCCAAATAGTGTTAAGTTAAACTCAAATTGAGTTAAATGTACACTGATGTTTTTGCTGTGTATACTGCTTCTGATGAGAATTACTGTATTAAATCTTATAATTTATTATATCATCAAGACTCGTAAAACATACTGGTTTGATCACTGTTTGTCTGAAAGAACCGGTTTGAGTTAAAAAAAAAACTGGACTTCCCATTACAAGTAGGAAACACTGCATATTGGGTTAAAGGTTTAACACACAAAAAAAACCACTTAATTATACGCTCTTTCACACTCGCGGATTGAAAAGTACTCCGGGTTTTAACACTGAACAACACCAAATAAATCACCAGTTCAGCCATGAGTGCTGAAACCCAAATTAAATGTGTGAAGTGTTTAAATGTGAGTAGCGCTGTGAGTGTGTCATCGAGCCAGAAATTGTTCAGACTCCTGGACAGTTCTGACTTAAAGCTTTTGGTCAGTACATAAAGGCTGTGAAATGTATTTTTCCTCATCGTCTTATCCTTCAGGAGAAAAACCTGCTTGAGTAAAGTCAGAATCTGAATAATGTTGGGCTTGACGTTATATCAAGAGATATATATATAACATCAGTGCTGTCGTGTTCACTCGTTCCTGAAGGTTGGAGCATCAGAGCTGGTGTCCTAAAGCAGAATGGCAGCACAGGTGACGCTGCTGCTCTGAGTGTGTGTGTGTGTGTGTGTGTGTGTGTGTTTGCTTTGTGCTGAGTAACACACTGCTGTCTCCTCATGTTGATGGGGTTTGTGTGGAAAGCAAGCGTCGAGGAGGAGCATGTTCATGTATTCCTGACCGTTCTGCAGTCAGGAGCTCCGAACATGTGAATCTGGCGACCTGCGCCTCTGCCAGCACCTCGGGACACACAGCTCAGCTCAAAACATCCATCGGACACCTTTCTGTAATAGTTAAAATGAACTGAAATGGGGATTATTTGAGCTGAGCTGTCTGCAGATGGGATCTCAGGACAGTATCTGCGCATGATGATGATGATGATGATGATGATGATGATGATGATGATGATGATGGCTTTATGGCTGCTGCAGCTGCTTTGCTGGCTGTCGTTCACTCCATGTTCAACACTGAACTGCATTAATAGTTTGTTCTAGGAGACGAGGATCTCCAGGAAAGGTAAACTATACGCTGAGCTCTACGCTGGACAGGGCTCACTCCGGTCATGGACCTTCTGGAATATGTCACCATTTAATAACATCCAGGGGTGCCTTTCCCAAATAACGACATAACTAGTGGTTCAGACGATGGATCTGCGACAGAGAAAAGATGGTTTTGGGGAAACACTGGTCACTACATCAATCGTGTCCTGTGGGAGACATTAAACAGACCAATGAAAACTGCAGGAGGTTTGGACGGGACACTTGGAGCTCAAGTCCCACCCACTTGCAGCTAACCTGGGGTGCGCTTCCCAAACAACGACCGAACTCGTGGCTGAACTACCATAGTATGATGCATCGTTTGGGAAATGAATGATGTAGTGACGAGTGTTTCCCAAAACTGTAGTTTCTCTGTGGCAGATCCGTCGCTTGAACCATGCTAGTTATAATGTAAAACCTCCATAATGATGCTCTAAACGGGGCGGAGGAACTACTTCTGTAGAGAAAACGACCAGCATTTTGTGTATAAAGTTATATTGTTTTACACACACACTTAAAACATCCAATATTAGTTTTAGTAAAAACATGCTGATATTGACAGCCTACTAATTCAGTCTACTAATACTCAAATAGACCATCGAAATAAAGTGTTACCTCATATTAATAATAATAATAAAAACAACAATAATGATAGTACTACTACTAATAATATCAATAATATTAATAATAATAATAATAAAAATCAATACTATTAATATCAACAACAATAATAATAATAATAAAATAATGCTAACAATAACAACAACAATATTAATAATAATAAAATAATATCAATAATATTAATAATAACAACAAAATAATATCAATAATAATAATAATATAAATGATATTAATAATAATAACAACAACAACAACATCAGTAATATTAATAACAATAAAACAACATCAACATTAATAATAACAATAATAAAAATATCAATAATATTAATAATAATAATAAAACAATACAATAATATTAATAATAATAAAAATATATATCAATACTATTAATATCAATAATAATAATAATCATAAAATAATGATAATAACAACAACAATATTAATAATGACAATAATAATATCAATAATATTAATAATAATAAAAATATATATAAATACTATTAATATCAACAACAACAATAATAATAAAAATGATAACAATAACAACAATATTAATAATAACAACAAAAATAATATCAATAATAATAATATAAATTATATTAATAATAACAACAACAACAACAACATCAATAATATTAATAATAATAAAACAACATCAACATTAATAATATTAATATTAATAATATTAATAATAATAAAATAATATCAATAATATTAATAATAATAATAAAATAATATCAATATTAATAACAATAACAATAATAATAATAACATAATAATAAAACTAATATCAATATTAATAATAACATAATAATATAAAATAATATAAATATTAATAATAACAATAATAAAATAATATAAATAATAATAATAATAATAATAAATAAATAAAATAATATCAATACGATTATGGACAATAATCATAAAAAATAAAAGATCAATATTATTATTAATAATATCAATAATATTAACAATAATAATAATACAAATACAAATAATAATAATAAAATAATATCAATAACAATAATTGTAATAATTATGATTATTATTGCTATTATTATTATTAAGATATGGTTTATTTTCGTATGTTTTTAAGTCTACTTTAACAACTGTGACACATTGAAACCACTGCAGAAATGTTCTGACCAGCAGGCCCGTGCCATATACAGTACACATTCCTTAATAAATGACCTACTATAAATTAAAAGCATTACTGTATGCTATATAGTTTTGTTTCCACAAGCTTTGGAGAAGTAACGTAAATTACACTTTTAAATAATAGTCGCCTACAGCTACAATCACGAGCTCTAGCTGCGCTCAAAATGGCATAAATGCTTTCAAAGTACACTACAAAGGGAGCGCAAGAGCCAATATGATGATCTAAAACTGAACTGTAAAACTAGACTCTCTTGAAAGCGAATCACAGCTAAGAGTGACGACCTTAATGCTTTAGCTTTAATCACTCTGAGTTTAAATGTTGGAACGTTCTGAATAGGGCATAGGGGGGATAACTGGGAATAGAACACAGTCAGGAGCTCTGCTTCTAACTACAGCTCCACAGGTGTAGTTGTAAGTGCACAAGTTTGCGACACAGTTTGCGAATGTTCGCTGGAATGATGGATTTAGCAAACACTAAATCAACAAACTTCGTTTATAACGATGCAACTTGCGACCTCAGTTAGCTAACGATGGTTTTGGGAAACGCACCCCAGATCTGGAAAGCCAGGAAACGTCTATATTTTCAGTCAAAGTCATTTCTGTTTCAGCTCCATTGATCCCTCATGCTCATCTACTGTCAGTATAACACACACCTGAAGAGCTAGTTTCAGCAGGAGAGCTTGATATAATGTTTGTAAAACTACTACTGACCTATTAAACATAGGCGAAAGAGCTCTTAAAGCCATGCAAAAGCCCTTCAGAGTTTAATAAATCTATATTCAACCTTTTATTATTATAATTAAGCTAAAATCAATCATAAATATCCTTAAAACAAGCAGAATAATCTGGATTTAGAAGAAAAATAATGTTATTTCAAAGTGAAAACTAGATTATTTGTTTACATATTTTGTTTTAAGGAGAAACTCACTTCATTTTGATTTATTGTTCCTAAAAGCAAGACAATATTTACTGCTTGTCTATAAAATTCTCCTTGATTTAAGGGTTTTTAGATATTAAGACTAGAAACAAGACCCAAACTATCAGTCAGAGCAGCATTATTAGACAGAACTTCAGCTTGTTAGTCAATGAAAGTCAGCGAGTTTGACATCTATCTTAACATAAGCAGATTTAAGTGTTCAGATGCAGATATAGTGTGTGTGATCAGTGTACCTGTGAACGCTCTGCTGTTTCTCCATCAGGGAGCGACTATGGCAAACAAGGGTCCGTCGTACGGGCTGAGCCGGCAGGTGCAGGATAAGATCGAGCAGAAGTACGACCCGGAGCTGGAGCTGCGTCTGGTGGAGTGGGTCGTGGGCCAGTGTGGGTCAGCGGTGGGGAGACCTGACTCAGGGAAACTGGGCTTTCAGGCCTGGCTCAAAGATGGATGCGTGAGTAAAGCTCTGGGGTTAAATGATGAAAGTCAGCGTTTGTAATCTGCTTGGCGTGTGCAGGTATAGACCATTTTGATGTATTTAAATGATAACAGTGGTCCCAACGCGTTTGCTGTTTTACATCTGACCGTGCAGGTTTTGTGCGAGCTGATCAACAGTCTGAGTAAAGAGAAGCCAGTGAAGAAGATCCAGAGCTCCAGCATGGCCTTCAAGCAGATGGAGCAGGTCTCGCAGTTCCTGAACGCCGCCGAGCAGTACGGCGTGGCCAAAACCGACATATTCCAGACGGTGGATCTGTGGGAGGGTGAGCGCGAACACACAACAAAAATCATACTCCAGTAAAAGTACCATTACTTGCCCAAAAATGTAGAGCAAGTAGAGTAAAAGTATCTGTAGTAAATATTACTCAAAGTATGAGTAAACAGTAGCCCTTTCAGAAGTACTGAAGAGTAGTGAGCAGTGAGTATTACACTGTAGAGAAGCTGATGCGTTTACAGAATGTTACGTTTACACATCCCTGCACAAACAACATGTGCTGTATTTAGGGATCTTCCTATTTTCACTCGTTCCTTCCAACCTTCCTTCATTCATTCGTTTGTTCCCTCCTTCCTTCGTTCACTCGTTCGTTCATATTTTGTTCCCTCCTACATTAGTCCTTTTGTTCATTCATTCGTTTGTTCCTTCCTTCTTTAGTTTGTTCAGTCCTTCCTTAAATTCTTCCTTCATTCGTTTGGTCCTTCCTTCTTTCGTCCCTTCATTTGTTCGCTCATTTTTTCTTCCATATTTTTGTTCCTTCCTTCATTAGGTCCTTTGTTCATTCGTTCCTTCTTTAGTTTGTTCCATCCTTCCTTGAATCCTTCCTTCATTTATTTGGTTCTTCGATCCTTCCTTCCATTCCTTGTTCAGTCCTTCCTTTTATTTGGCCCTTCCTTCCATTCTTCATTGGTTCCATTAGTGATAGTTTAAGGCTGTTTGGTGATTTCAGTCCTCATCCAGTCGACATCCATCATTTTCAGTCACATGCAGTCTATAAACAGTCTCTGGATCATTGCGTGTGCAGATTCTGGACATGTTCTTGGACATTTTTAATGTTTCCCAAAGGTTTGCTGCGTTTATAAAGCGCCCATGTCTTGAGGGTGTTCAGTATGATGTGATTTACTTTCTATGTGTGATTTAATTGGACAGGAATCACAGGACTGATTTCTCTACTTTATAATCATAGACAAGACAGAAATACAGTAGTGACTGCAGGATGAAAGACAGTAGTGGAGGAAAAGCACCGATACTGCACTAAACATGTGCTCAAGGGGAAGGAAAAGTCCACATCTTCAAAACTACTCAGTAAATTACAATTCCTGAGAAACACTCCTCGATTACAGTAGTTTGAGTATTTGTAATTAGTTACTTTACACTGATGGGATGTCACAAAGAAATAAAAAAGTTTTCTTAGCATTGAGTTTCTGTCTTGTTTTTAGTCTAAATATCTAAAAATCCTTAAATCAAGAAGCCACAGTCTTGTTTTCAGAAATAATGAGTCAAAATGAAGTGAGTTTCTCCTTGAAACAAGCAAAGTAATCTGCCAATGGGGGAAGCAACGCAAGATATCAAAACAAAAACACAAGATTATGTTGCGTCCACATTGGCAGATTATTTGAAAACGTTTCTTGATTCAAGAGTATTTAGATATTTGTCATGATGAAAGCTCTTTTTCATGTTGAAAGGGTGTTTTGTCATCACCATCTGCAAGAACAAATGCACAAAATGTCTATTTTAAGGTGTGAGCAGGGTGAGAGGAGTCCTTGAGAATACTGCGTGCTCGGCACAGACAGTGTTTTTTCTGAATGTCCTCTATAGCAGGAAGTGGAGTCCCTGTGATGCGTTGGGCAGTTTTCACCACCCGCTGCAGGGCCTTCTGCTCAGCAGCAGAGCAGCTTCCATACCAGACTGTGACGCAGTTGGTCAGGATGCTTTCTATCGTGCAGCGGTAGAAGTTCACCAGGACGGCTGATGACAGCTGGTTCTTTTTAAGTTGCCTTAAGAAAAACAGGCGCTGGTGAGCCTTCTTGATCAGACTGGAGGTGTTGGTGGTCCAGGAGAGGTCCTTTGAGATGTGGGTCCCCAGGAACTTGAAGGATGAGACAGACTCGACGGCCATCTCATTGATGTGGATGTGATCATGTGAGCCTGTTCGTCCCTTCCTGAAGTCCACAATGAGGTCCTTGGTCTTGGTGGTGTTAAGGAGCAGATTATTGTTGGTGCACCAAGTGGCCAGATGCTGTATCTCCTCCCTGTAGGCAGTCTCATCATTGTTGCTGATTAGACCAATCACTGTGGTGTCATCTGCAAATTTGATGATGGTGTTGGATCTATAAATGCTGCTAATACAAGTTTGAATATCATCTTAGGTGGCATCTGTTGCCGTACTCAAAGCAGCAGCTGATAGTTCACCTCAGATCTTGAATATAATAACAAGCAGACGCGTTGAAGAAGTCAGAACTGAGACTCAAACATCAGTGTATGCACTAATAATGTGAAATCTGTAGTAACTGAGATGTTAAATGTGTGTGTGCTGGTGTGTGTTCTCAGGAAAGGACCTGGCGGCGGTGCAGAGGACTCTGATGGCTCTGGGCAGCATCGCAGTCACCAAAGAGGACGGAGCTTTCCGTGGAGACCCAAACTGGTTCTTCAAGTGAGTCTGGGTTACATTCTGGATCATTCAGAATCATTTATTGCCAGGTATCACATATATGAGGAGTTTGTTTTGGTGACAGAGCTTCTACAGTGCAACAGAATCACAGAGACAGGACAACAAACAGATCATAAATATATTTAACAATAGAAGTAAGTGTTAAATGCAGATATACAGATGGACAAGTGTATGTACAGGTGTATTACTGTATACAGCGTTATATGTGCAGCTGTTATGTGCAAATGGCATGTAAAGTGTGTTATTAAATTAGTGTATGTGTGTGTAAGAGTGTATAGCAGTAGTGATGTTGGTTCCACGATTATTATCATCAAGTGTTCATGAGATGGATCGCCTGAGGGAAGAAACTGTTTCTGTGTGGGGCTGTTCTGGTGCGCAGTGCTCTGTAGCGTCCACCAGAAGGGAACAGTTCACAGGCAGTGTGCTGGGTGTGAGGGGTCCAGAGTGATTCTGGCAGCCTTTCTGCTCGCTCTGGATAAGTACAGTTCTTGGAGAGTAGGGAGGGTTGTACAAATGATTCGCTCAGCAGTCCCGACTATTCGACAAAGTCTTCTGAGGTCAGATTTGGTAGCTGAGCTAAAGCAGACAGTTATTGATGTGCAGATTCTGTCTCATCACTCCACATGACCATGTCTCTCAGCTCTTAAAGGTCCCACCCCACTCCCCAGACCTAATCTGAGCATTTAACTGGACACAAACAGGAAGAGCATTTACAAAGTCAGAGTTAACATCTTAATGACGCACAGATGAATGAGCAGCGTGAGCTAACATCACAGGGTCAGGTGATTAGATGTGTACCTTCAGGCTTGCGATGCTTGAGTAAATCTCTCTGTGTGTGCAGGAAAGCGCAGGAGAACCGCAGGGATTTCTCGGACGATCAGATAAAGGAGGGAAAGAACGTGATCGGGCTGCAGATGGGCTCCAACAGAGGGGCGTCTCAGGCGGGCATGACGGGGTACGGGCGCCCGCGGCAGATCATGAACCCCTGAACACACACGCTGCACTTCAACATCAGCACACCACCACAACCACTGCGTAATAAAGATTCAGAACACTGACGTGTGTGTTTTTGTGGCCCGTCAACCCTGTGTGGCGATTGGTCTCTGTGTGATGAGATTACTTTAATTTGACTGACTAGTGTTGTTTAACCCATCTGTTGTCTATAATTCAGTCAATTTCACTATTCATCCTGAGGGTCTAAATGAGCGCCCTCTTTAAAGCTCTGAAACAGGGGTGTCCTGGAGGTCCGGTGTCCTGCAGACTTAGGCCCCGTTTACACTAGTGCGTTTTAGTTTTAAAACGGCGTTTTAGCATGAAAACGATCTGCGTCCACACTAGCGTTTCACCCAGCATTTCTGAACAGATCTCCGTCCACACTACTCCAGCACAAACGTATATCACGTGACCATTGGCGCACTCTGGGCATGGGCGTTCAAGTATAAACAGGAAGCATGTGTCTCGCTCGGCGTTCTAAATAGGGCTTACGTCCCTTGAAACGCGAGCGATTAGCGAGTGCTGGAACAGTAGCTTGCCTCTTGTGAATATATGCAGCTGTTGTAGTAAAGGCAGAGTTTAACTGCACAATGGTGCCTAAAACGGACAATAGTGCAAACAACGCTCCCATTTCTGTGTCCAGCAGCCACGCCTCCATTTTCAGACGTCTTCGTTTCCCCCATCCACACTGAGACGGAGCAGCAGCGTTTTAGAATGAACACGGCCTCTCCAGCGTTTACAAAACGCTTCATTTTCAGCTCTCGAAAACTCCGGCGTAGTGTGGACGGATGGAGCAACCGTAGCAAAACTTAAGTGTTTTAAAACGAAAATGCATAAGTGTAAACGGGGCCTAAAGCTCCAACACTAATTAAACAACTGAAGTAGCTGATCAAGCTCTACCTAGATATACTAGACCGGGAGTGTCCAAACTACGGCCTGCGGGCCATCTGCGGCCCGCAATCAGTTTAGTGGCGAGGCTTTTTATAAATATTAATAGAATCTGGCCCGCTGTACAAAAATAAATGTAATTCAATAAATAACCACGGGCGTCGCTATCATGTGCCTTCAATTAGACCACACTGAAGGAAACATAATTAATAACCTCGTTTTGGCGAGCCATGGTGCAACCAACAAGAAGTAAAATCAACAGTGAGTGCAGGAAATGTCTGAGTTTTACAAGAGTTTGGATTCATTCAAATTTCCCCTGATGAAACGCCATTCAAGAAGGATGAGGAGTCTGTTTGGTTCCACATATATATGTGAGCAAACTGTTTCACTGAAGAATCTAAACAAAAGTTCACAGCCACCTCTGTGATTTGCTACGTATATCTACTACACGACTCACTCCTGACTTGGCATCAATTCTGAAATTGAAAGCACAACATCACTGTTCACATTAACAGAGTTTATGGTGAGTAAAATATATATTATGATTTTAAAATGTAGAAAATAATTTCATAATAATACACACATATATGTATATGCGTGTCTGTGAAATTATAAAATTTGGCCCACGACCACGTTTTGTTTTTTGCATCTGGCCCTCGGCCCATAAACTTTGGATACCCCTGTACTAGACACTTCCGTTCCAGTTGTTGACACAAGTTGAAGCTCAACTCAGCGGGACACCAGCAGGGGCGGATCTAGGGGTGGAGCCAAAGGGGCACTGGCCCCTGTTTAAATCGGTTCGGCCCCCGTTGTGCCCCTCTCCTTTAAGTCATTGCTGATTTATATCAAAGCTCGGACATAAAGATGCGCTTTAACTCATGTTGATCGCCGGTGATGCCTGCTACTTCAGCTGTTTCTCTCGTACGATGAGTGTTTCAGTGTTTCATGAGTGTTTGAGTGCTTGTTCCCAAACAGGGATTCAAACTGTCACAATGCTGCTTGTCGTTCGGTTCACTTTTAAAGTAGAGTGTTTTAGATTGGACCAAAACTGACTGTCATATGGTACGTCAGATAGTCAATGGTCTGATCTGATAGACGTCATAGTGGTAACGTCCACACAGCGTCAAGAGACATCATTAGATGTTGATATTTGGTTAGTTTTAGGTTGGACGTTGGACATTGACGTCTGCCTGATGTTGAGTTCTGATGTTAATCCGATTTACATTTCCAAACAAAATGCAGCATCCCCATGACGTTAGGTACAACGTCAATCTAACCATCATGTTGACGTCTCGTGCCTGCTGGCCCTGTTTAAGGCCATTTGGGTCACCATACAGTAAACATCCGCCATCTCCTCATCAGTGACCTCCATCTAAACAGTCTCTGGGTCTTCTTGGACACTTTTAATGCTTCCAAACAGTTTCCTGCAGTTATCAATCAGCATGTCTTGAGGCAGTTCATCATGAGGTGATTTACCTTCTGTGTGTGATGTGATTGGACAGGAATCACAGGACTGACGTCTCTAATCCCCACAGACAGGAGAATAATGCAGTAGTGACTGCAGGCTGAGGGACAGTAGTGGAGTAAAAGCACCGATACTGCACTGAACATGCGCTCAAGGGAGAGTAAAGGCACACATTTATTAAACTACTTAGTAAACTACAATTCCTGAGAAAACTCCTCGATTACAGTAGTTTAGGAGTTACTCTACACCACTGGCTGCAGTGTGTGTGTGCTTATATGTGCTGGACTCTGCATGTGTGTCAGTAGTTTATGTGGTGTAAAAATGGTTTGATATCTGGCGGCTCATATAGTCCCAGAAGCCCAGCGCTGTGCCCTAAACATGTCCAGCCTTCAATGATCTTCTCTAATGTTGAGCTCATTGAGAAAGTCCAGATACGAGCGCTCATGTTCATCTGTCACGCTGCCGGGGTCCTCGAGGAGTCGCAGGACAACAGGAGGATTAGATGAGCATGGAGAGGAAGATCTACACCGACACGGAGATCTCATGGAGTATAGCGGCGCCACTAACGTCCTGTCAGAGCTCGAGCAGGAGTGTGTGTGTGTTGGAGAAAGAGCAGACGCTGCAACACTTTCCCTTTGAGTTTTTATTCAAACCACACCTCGCTCTTGTCCCCAAGAGTACCACAGTAAAAACAGGCCAGACGCGGTAAAGACTCCGCGGTAAAGACACCTTCTGTGTCCTGATCATCTCACAGTTTAAGTGTTCACCGTCAGGACAACACTATTATATTAAACTTCATAAGATATCATTCACACACACACACACACACACACACACACACACACACACACACACACTCAGGCACTCCTGTAAGAAGACATCGTCATCAAAATAACATTAAATAAACCAAAGCAAGGCCACCCAGTAATCCAGCATTCACTCACACACACTCTCACACACACACACTCTCACACACTCAGAAGTGCAACCTGAAGTCTCGGAGACAGAAGCCGGAGTGTGTTCCTGAGGGTCACGTGTGTGTGTCCGCTATGAGCAGCACTTTGTCCTGGCTGTGTGTCTCCAGCGGGATCTCCACCTGCTGAGGGTCCGCCTGAGCCTCGTCCCGGGACAGTCTGGAGTATCCGGCGTCCCCGTCCCGTCCACGGACACACACACCACAGCCGCGCCAGTCCCAGTGTGTGAGCGCCACCTCCAGAGTGTAGTAGAGCGACCAGAAGAGCGCGAAACAACCCAGCAGCAGCAGAGACTGCAGGACACACACACAC
>CAIGQQ010022348.1:4611-16558 GCA_903798035.1 Danio albolineatus
ACATAACATAACATAACATAACATAACATAACATAACATAACATAACTAGGGATGTCCAGATCTTATCACGTGATTGGAAATCAGGCTCAATCACATGGTTTCAGACTTGATCAGAATCGGATGTTGCCTTCAGATCAGGACTCAAATATATTTGTAAATGTAACACAACATAACAGCATATTTGGGACCACTGTATTTGGGATTCTAAATATAAATTTTAAGGCTGCCGTTTCCAAACTGTGAAGGCATGAAGGAAACTCGGCATCACATCAGAACAGTGGATTTGATTATGTCTTCTGTGTTTTTTGGACGCTCGAGGCGAGATTGAGAAAGTGGGTTATTTTAGGATTTATTTGGGCTGTTCAGCAGTGGGAACTGAGATCAGAGAGCGGAGAAGACGCAGATAATCCCGATTACAGAGAACATCTGACTCACACGCACGCACGCACGCACACACACAAATACACACACGCATGCACACGCACACACACAAACACATAACAGATATAGATAACAATATTACTATTTTTATTATTACTGTTATTATTATTATCATTATTATTGTTGGTTTTATTATTATTATTATGGTATTTATTAATAATATTGTCATTGATGTTGTATTTATTATTGCTATTAATGTTAGAACTACATTTATACTAATAATAATTATTATTACTATTATTGTTGCATTTATTGTTATATTTATTAATGTTGTTGTTGATGTTATATTTATTATTGTTATTTATAATTGTTTTGATTGCATTTACTTGTTGTTGTTGCTGTTGCTTTTATTACTTTTGTATTTATTATTATTATGGTATGTACAGTATTAATAATATTGTTGTTGTTGATGTTGTATTTATTATTGTTCTGATTACATTTATTATTATTATTTGTTATTATTATTCCTTCATTCATTTTCTAGTCCCTTTATTAATCTGGGGTTGCCACAGCGGAATAAACCGCCAACTTATCCAGCATATGTTTTACGCAGCGGACGCCCTTCCAGCTGCAACCCATCTCTGGGAAACATCCATACACACTCATTCACACTCATGCACTATGGACAGTTTAGCCTACTCAATTTACCTGTACCGCATATCTTTGGACTTGTGGGGGAAACCGGAGCACCCGGAGGAAACCTCGAGGCTCGAACCAGTGACCTTCTTGCTGTGAGGTGAACATGCTACTCACTATGCCACCGTGGCACCCTTGTTATTATTATTATAATTATTATTATTATAATTATTATTAGTATTATTATATTTATTATTATTATTGTATTGTTGTTGTTGTTGTTGTATTTATTATTGTTATGATTACATTTATAATTATTGTATTTATTATTATTATTATTATTATATTTATTAATAATATTGTTGTTGTTGATGTTTTGTTTATTATTGTTATTGTTTTGATTTCATTTATTACTAATATATTATTATTATTGTTGTTGTATTTATTATTAATATGGTATTTATTATTAATGTTGTTATTATTACTATTCTTGTTATGACTACATTTATTATTAATATTTGTATTATTCTTCTTATTATTGTATTTATTATTATTATTACATTTATAATGTTGTTTTTGTTGACATTGTATTTATTATTATCATTTATTATTGTTACGACTACATTTATTATTATTATTATTGTATTTATACTTTATAATATACTAATAATAAATACAATACTACTACTACTAAAAATAATAATAATAATAAATTTAATCGTATTATTATTGTATTTATTATTAGTATTATATTTTTTATTGATGTTATTATTATGATTTATATTATTATTATTATCATTATCTCTTGTTTATCGTGTATTTAGTATCATTTTTAGAATAGTTATTATGATTATTTTTCACATTTAAACACATTTTGCTGCTTGTCGAGTATTAATGCCAAAGGTGTTTTTGAATTTTGAACAGTGTGTTTGCTGCATGCATTTTGTGTATAAGTTTGCTCCTGTTTGGCTGATTGTGTGAACTGTTTTGAACTTGTGGCTTCAGTACAGCACAATGCTTGTTAGTGGGCTAAAAACAAACTGCAAATCTCCAAGTTAGAAGCTACTTTTAGCTTTACTGTGTTTTGTGAATCTCTAGACAAAAATCCTCTTCCTACTGTCCTGTTTTCCCTTCAGTCAGGCTGCTAATTGTGTATTTTTACTCTAATGATCTTTTACCGTGGTAAGAATAGAGTAACTAACTGGATTAAAGCTCTGAGTTTAGAAGTCATTCCCTTTATGGACGTTCACGACTCTAAACTTAGAGCTCCAGACTGAATTAGCATGATGATAATGGTGAAAAATAACTCTTTATCTGGTTAAACACGCACTGTCTATCACTGCCATCACTGACTCTTATCCAGCTCTATGGCTAAACTCATACTGTATACTGAGCATGAGGAGCTACAGGTCAACAGAACAGAGGTCTGGCCTTGACAGTGAAATTTGTGCCCATGGAAAACTCATTGCTATATATTTCTCTCTCCCAGATTTGCAGGACAGGGTGAAGGCTAACTGATATTAGTTAAATATACTATTATTATATTATTATTATTATTATTATTATTATTATTATTATTATTATCATTATTATGTTTATTATTATTATAATTATTATCATTATAATGGTTTTCATTATTATTGTTGTTGATGTTGTTTTTACGTGCGCCATGGTGGCGTAGTGAGAAGCACGTTCGCCTCACAGCAAGAAGGTCACTGGTTCGAGCCTCGGCTGGGTCAGTTGGCATTTCTGTGTGGAGTTTGCATGTTCTCCCCGTGGTTGCGTGAGTTTCCTCCGGGTGCTCCGGTTTCCCCCACAAGTCCAAAGATATGCGGTACAGGTGAATTGGGTAAGTTAAATTGTCCCTAGTGTATGTGTGTGCATGGGAGTGTATGGATGTTTCCCAGTGATGGGTTGCAGCTGGATGGGCGTCTCCTGCATAAAACAAATGCTGGATAAGTTGGCGGTTCATTCCGTTGTGGCGACCCCAGATTAATAAAGGGACTGAGCCGACAAGAAAATTAATGAATGAATGTTGTTTTTATTATTATTACTGTTGCTGCTATTATAACATTTATTATTATAGTATTTATTATTATTGGGCTGTTGATGATGTTGTATTTATTATTATTATTATTATTATTATTATTATTATTATTATTGTTGTTGTTTTTGTTGTTGGTGTTGTTGTTGTTGCAGCTGTTATAATTATTTTTTTATTATTGTATTTATTATTATTATTTTATTATTATTAGTAGTAGTAGTAGTAGTAGTAGTATTACTATTATTATATTTGTTACTTTATTATCATCATTGTTGTTGTTGATGACTTATTATTATTATTGTTATTATCGCTATTATTATTATATTTACTATTATTATTACATTTATCATTATTATTGTATTTATTATTATTTTTATCATTTTGTGTTATTTTTCTATTATTATTACTGTTGTTGTTATTATTATTACATTTATTATTTTTCAATTGTGTTTATTATTATTTTTATTACTTTACTATTATCATTATGTTTATTATTATTAATAGTAGTACATTTATCATCATTATTATAATTATATTATTATTATAATTTTATCATTTAATAATAATAATAATTATTATTATTATTGTTATTATATTTATTATTATTATTATTATTATTATTATTATTATTATTATTATTATTACATTTAGCATTGTTATTATTCTTTATTTTATTTCTTTTTTTTTATCTTAGTCAAAATCTGTAGCCTGAAATTTTAAATAAATTTATTTTAAAATAAATTTTCACAGTTAATATTTCTAAATGTTTCTATCATATTTCATTTTTCATTTGGAGAACGTCTTATTTCTTTTAGTTTGTTTGGAATTAAAGTAATTTCAGCATTTTTACAAATAATTATAAGGTCAATATTACTCAGATAACTAATCAGCAGGCCAATCAGAAATAATAAACAACACCTGGTTATTCTAGGGATAGGGCCGGAGAGACACCTTCTTAAGAAGGAGAGAAGGAGCAGCCGGGAGAGGAGAAAGCACACACAGCTGCAAGTGTTGTGCCAATACAAAAAAAATAAAGGAAGTTACTCACCTGATATCGCCAACCCTGTCTTCTTCTTCCCACAACAAGAATGAACTTTACTACAGACATTATTATTGTTATTTTACCTCAGGCTACATTTTTAAGTACCACTTGTTTGGGCCAAAATCTTTCAAATGTTCATTAATTTTCCTTCGGCTTAGTTTCTATTTCAGAAGTCACCATAGTGGAATCAACCGCCAAACTATTCCAGCATATTTAAGCAGCGTATGCCCTTCCAGCCACAACCCAGTATTGCAAAACACCCATACACTCTCACATTCACACATACGCTCATACACTATGGTCGATATTAGTTTACCCAATTCAATTGCGCATGTGTTTGGACTGTTGAGGAAACCACAGCACCTGGAGAAAGCCCACGCCAACACGGGGAGAACATGCAAACTCCCCACAGAAATGCCAACTGACCCAGCCGAGGCTCGAACCAGCGACCTTCTTGCTGTGAGGCGACAGTGCTGAAACTACTATGTTTAAAAATGTGTTCTTCAGTAAATCTTCTTTCCTTTAAACAGAAATATGGGAATAAATAAACAGGAGGGTCAATAATTCTGACTTCTGTATACAGTATGTGCATCTCAGAGCTCATTTCTACAGTGAATTATTCCTCTTAACTGTGGCCTCAGTAGGAAACTCACCCGGGCAGAGGATGTTTGACTGCTGTTCTTCACTGAAGCAGGCAGAGCGAGTGTTTAACCGGAAGCATCTGAGATCGCTCTGAGGTTTGGAGGTCAGATGTTTGAGAGTTCGGGATTTGTGGCTTTCAGATCCCTGGAGGAAAGCTGACAGATTTACAGTGATTCACATCTCAGGGCCTCACAGGGTCCAAAACTAGAAAACAATACAACAACGATATTATCAATACTAGAATATTCAGTCACATTATTATTATTATTATTATTTTACAGTACTTTTACTAAAGATATAAATAAATAAACAAATGAACAGTGGTGGAAAGAGTCCTGAAAAATCATACTCAAGTAAAAGTACCATTACTTGCCTAAAAGTGTAGTGCGAGCAGAGTAAGAGTATCTGTTGTCAAAGTACGAGTAAAAAGTAGACCTTTCAAAAGTACTCAAGAGTAATGAGTATTACGCTGTAAAAAGCTGATGCATTTACATGTGTGTGTGTGTGTAAATGAAATATTCTGTAGTGCATTTAGTTATTACCCAGCAAGCACACAACCTCATGAGACGTTACTAACAGGTTAGATTTAGGTTGAGATGTCAGATGACCAAAACTCAGTGTCTAGCCAGCGTTATTTTGATGTTCAATTACGACATCACATGATGTTGATATTTGGTTGATTTTAGGTTGTGTCCAACGTTGAGTCAACATCTTAAACCAACGTCAAACTGATGTCAAATACTGACATTTATTCGTTAGGTATGGCAACCAAAATCAAACATCTGATAGACGTCATAGTGGTAACGTCAAGCTGTAACATCATAAGACGTTAATATTTGGTTGGACGTGTGACGTCGGTCTGACGTTGGGTTCTGACATCAACCCAATTTTCATTGTTCATTTTCAAACAAATGCAACGTCACCACAATGTTGGGGTACAACGTTAATCTAACGTCATGTTGATGTCTTGTGCCTGCTGGGTGTTTAAGGTCGTTTTGGTCATCATACAGTAAACATCCGTCATCTTCTCATCAGTGTCATGCATCTGAACAGTCTCCGGGTCAATGCGTGTAAAGATTTTGGACATCTTCTCGAACAATTTTATTGCTTTCAAACAGTTCGCTGCAATTATAAATCGCCATGTCTTGAGGTAGTTCATTATGATGCGATTTACCCAACCCAGGCTCGTTCTGAGAACGTAGTCCTGAGTATGTTTCTGGAGGCAGCGGAATGCGTCCCGTGAGGTACGTCTTTTTGCACTTTTTGTTTCTGCAAATCCACGAGAGGCCACTGTGGACGCTTTTTGAGATCTCAAATGTCTCTCGCGAGTGCCGTTCACGCCTGCTGTTCTCACCAGAGGCCGCTGCCAGCTGACTGACTGAATGACTGACTGACCATCTAATCGACTGACCCACCCTCCTCCTTCCCTAAACCCAACCAACAACTTTCAAAAAAGCAATCCAGAATAAAATAAAAGCCCTCGTCTTATTTTTACCATATTTTCAGACTTTACCACATTCTCACCCTGTTATTTACTGGTTTATTTCATTATTTGGATTCTGTTTCTGTCTTACCTGCTTTCTGTAAGCCCTCCTCGCCGGACTCGAACCCCGTCATCATGATCAACTCCTCTCTGCGTCTTGAGTCCGCCGACGAACACGGCGAGCTAACGGGACAAACTAGTTGCAGCGGGAAAGTCGCCTACACGAGGCGAGCGGTCAGCTGGTAAGCGCAAAAAGAAACGGCGTCACACCGCCCTGTAGCGTTTGTTTAAAAAAATGAAACGCAGCCATAGGTTCCTCTGACCACGTAATGTGCGGCCTCCAGAAATGTTCGTGGGACTACGTTTTTTACAATGAGCCTGGGTTGGATTTACCTTCAATGTGAGATTTGACTGAACAGGTATCACAGGATTGATTTGTATAATCCCCATAGACAAGACGAAATAAAGTAGTGAAATAGTGGGTAGGAAAGTAGTGGAGTAAAAGTACTGATACAGCACTAAAAATGTCCTCAAGCGAAAGTAAAATTCCACCTTTTAAAAACGACTTATTACAATGACAATTCCTGAGAAAAACTCAATTACAGTAGTTTGAGTATTTGAAATTTGTTCCTTTACACCACTGCAAATAAATGATTTTTTTCCAGTCCATTACTAGATGGAGTAAATATCGAAATTTGCAAAGAAATTTTTCACAAAGACAGCCTTTAATATATACATACACACACAGTTCTGTCTGGTTCTCGAATCTGATTGGCTGATAGGCGTACGATATTCTGCAATCAGAGCACTCATAAAACCTCTTCAGCCTTGTGTATTACTCTGCCCACATAGAGTGACAGCAGATCAATAAACTCACTACAGTTTGACAAATATTGCAGCTGTTGGACAACATAATGTAGTTTTCAGGCATTTTTTAGTCGAGAATGTAGTCGAGAATATTTGTAATTTCGGAGATTCAGCCAATCGGCTGTCATACTGAGCAGAGCAAAGATAGTTGCGCCACAAGATGATGACAGAGAACGCATGATAAGTCTTTAGGGGAGAACAACTCAACATTTTCTTTTTCGTATTTCAAACTACAGATGATCAAATCATTATAAATCAGGTAAGTGACGATCTAAGTCAATCTCTCTCTCTTTTGTATTCGTTAGTGGTGTATTTATACCAGAGTAATCTGCTAGTGTTTGCTTTGGCTTTTTCGGGGTTAATTATTGTGATATCCTGATTACAACAGAGAAAAACACTGGGAACTCTCTGTAGACTGATGGCATTTCATGTCGTTCAGCCTTATAATTTTAAAATGTGAGCAAAATCACCTGTTTTGTCATCACTTTAGACATTACGCTAGAGAATCATTCAAATACTAGTTCTGAAGTGACGTTGATGAATTAGTAACAGTTTCTGCTGTTCTGACGTCAGCTGCAGATGTAAATGAAAAGTGGAAGAAAGTAGATCCTCATACAAAAGGATTTTAAGACTCTTCATGTTTGATTTTCAGTTTATACACAAGATTATGCCTTTGAACTGTTGTATAAACACAATATCACATGAGTAGCAGTACAATATGGCTGTATATCGTCACTGGTGGGAAACTACGGCACTCTGCCTGTGGCCTCAAACCAACGCACGCCTCCCACCAGGGCCATATACAGCCAACTACAGATGATCAAATCATTATAAATCAGGTAAGTGACGATCCAAGTCGATCTCTCTCTTTTGTATGCTGTAGTGCTGTATTTATAATAAAGTAATCTGCTAGTGTTTGCTTTGGCTTTTTTCTGGGTTAATTATTGTGATATCCAGATTACAACAGAGAGAAACACTGGGAACTCTCTGTAGACTGATGGCATTTCATGTCGTTCAGCCTTATAATCTTAAAATGTGAGCAAAATCACCTATTTTGTCATCACTTTAGACTTTACGCTTGAGAATCATTCAAACACTAGCTCTAATGTGACGTTGGTGAATAAGTAGCGGTTTCTGCTGTTCTGACGGTCAGCTGCAGATGTGCATGAAAAGTGGAAGAAAGTAGTTCCTCATACAAAAGGATTTTTTATGTTTGATTTTCAGTTTATACACACAATTAGGCTGTCGAACTGTTGTATAAAAACAATATCACATGAGTTGCAGTGCAATATGGCTGTATATTATCACTGGTGGGACACTACGGCACTCTGCCTGTGGCCTCAAACCAACGCACGCCTCCCAACCAGTGCCATATAAAGCCATATCGCACTGCTACTCATATGATATTGCTCACATATATATATATATATATATTTCCAATCCATCAATCCATCTGTTATATTATTTTAGTCCATTAAAGGCAAATCATTTTCCTGTATTATTCACATGGAGAGCTCTTCTGATAAATAAACAACTTCTAATCATCCTTATTACACTATTTCCCTCCTTTATACTTCACACAGTTTGAATGGATCATTCACAAACAACAAAAACCGTTCAAACACATCTTAACAGCTCTTGTGGTGTCTTTCTTTAACTGCAAAATAATTAATAAAAGTAAAATCCACACAACTGATAACGGATTGGGATAACTTATTGAGATCTGAATACCTGCGGATCTCTTTCATTCTTCGCCGTCAGGAGGTGTCGATCTCTCCATAATAAGCGAGTGATGTGATTTTTGCCAGATCTGTGAGGAAAGAGAGACGGAGAAGTGTGAAACTCCACACACTCTTCTCAGCCAGCAACAAACACACACAGAGATATACACACACACACACACCAGCATTCACAAACAATTTCTGGGAGTAAAACGGACTTTTCATGCATTTAGTAAAAAAGTTTGATGTGACTAAATGGGACTTTCAGAACACAATTATAGGGGAAAAACCCATGCATAAACATGAGCTCATTAACATATGACAACTCGCATTTAAAGAGGGCCTATTATGCAAATAACACTTTTGTAAGTTTAAACAGAGTTGTGTGGCAGCAGTGTGTGAATATATTAGCAAAAATATATCAACTGTATTTGTTATAACACACTTGATCAAAACAGTCTGCAGACACACTTTGATTGACATTTTCTCTTTGTACGTGTCATTAGAGAGGAAAAAACACGCCCACTAGTGACCATCTCTCCCTCATTAGCATATAGGACGTTAGTCTTGTTTTTTAATATGCCACTATGCTGACACACAGGCATTACAGTGAGGGAAAAAAATATTTGAACCCCAGCTGATTTTGTAAGTTTGCCCACTAACAAAGAAATGATCAGTCAATAATTTCAATGGTAGGTTTATTTGAACAGTGAGAGACACAACAATAACAAAACAATCCAGAAAAATGCGTTTAAAAAAAGTTAGAAATTAATTAGCAATTCTATGAATGAAATAAGTATTTGATCCCTTTGAAAAACATGCTTTAGTACTTGGTGGCAAAACCTTTGGCAATCACAGAGGTCAGCCGTTTATTGTACTTGGCCACAAGGTTTGCACACATCTTGGGGGGGGGGGGGTTTGGCCCACTCCTTTTTGCAGATCCTCTCCAAGTCATTAATGTTTTGTGGCTGATGTTTGGCAACTCGAACCTTCAGCTCCTTCCACAGATTTTCTAAGGGATTAAGGGTCTGGAGACTGACTAGGCCACTCCATGACCTTAATATGCTTCTTCTTGAGCCAATCCTTTGTTGCCTTGGCCGTGTGTTTTGGATCATTGTCACGCTGGAGTATCCAAACACAACCCATGTTCAATGCCCTGACTGAGGGAAGGAGGTTCTCACCCAACTTTTGATGGTACATGGCCCCATCCATCCTCCCTTTGATGTGGTGCAATTGTCCTGTCCCCTTGGCAGAAAAACACCCCCAAAGCATAATGTTTCCACCTCCATATTTGACGGTGGGGATGGTGTTTTTGGAGTCATAGGCAGCGTTCCTCCTCCTCCAAACACGACCAAAGAGCTCGATTTTGGTCTCATCTGACCTGTTGTCACCTTCTCACCCAGCTGCTTGGCGATGGTCTTGTAGCCCATTCCAGCCTTGTGTAGGTCCACAATCTTGTCCCTGAGATCCTTGGAAAGCTCTTTGGTCTTGGCCATGGTGAAGCGTTTGAAATCTGGATTGATTGATTGCTTCTGTGGACAGGTCTCTTTTATACAGGTAACGAGCTGAGAGGGATGCCAATGTCAGCTTGTAACCTGTATAAGATCCACCTGGGAGCCAGAGATCTTGCTGACGGATAGGGGATCAAATACTTATTTCATTCATAGAAATGCAAATTAATTTCTAACTTTTTTGAAACACATTTTTCTGGATTGTTTTGTTATTGTTGTGTCTCTCACTGTTCAAATAAACCTACCATTGAAATTATAGACTGATCATTTCATTGTTAGTGGGCAAACTTACAAAATCAGCTGGGATTCAAATCATTTTTTCCCTAACTGTAGCTCCACCCTCTTAGAAAAATATCACAATCTCATTTGCATTTAAAGCAACAGACACTAAAATGGCCCAATTAAGATCCAAGCCTAAAGGGGTCAGTTTCAGAGAGTTATAAAACATTATTTGTGGGAGATTTTGAACTGAAACTACACGTAAACATTCTAGGGATATCAGAGACTTATTTGATATCTTGTTAAAAGGGAAATAATAGGTCTACTTTAAAGTCTGCGTGAACTGGAAGTTGCTGCAGACTTTCATTTCAGTATAATGATGGGTCCTATTGTGCACGTGGCGCAATACTGTCATCAGGCGAGTATTTTTTTGCTATTTTTAGACCGGCGCGGGTTTTATTTTCATGTTTTGCACCATGCTGTTTAAATATTAAATGCTTTTGTGTCTGTTTATACCCCTCTGTGTGTGCTGGTCTGAATAGGAGGTGTGTTATGGTGCATTATTGGTGTGTTACTAATTTAAGGCAACTGAAATAGACCACACCACTGACCGACTGAAAGCTGGTCTAAAGTCAATAGGGCAGGGTTTTTGCTTGTTATTTTAAGAGCGTGTCAGTGTTATGCGTCTATGTGGGTACAAAATGTGCATACTAGGGTTGGGTGATGTCGACCAATTTGGCATTGTACGATGTCTAGTGTGAAACTTTGCGATGGATGATGGCATCGTCGTTGTAGGCGGCGGTGAATTAATTATTCATAAATAATTAATTCATTAATAATGAATAAATTTTTTGTAGCCTACCGTTTCAACTACCTGACCCGCATGGTCTTTGTTTTACCCATAACCAAATCATAAATAAATAAAGATAAGCTACACACACATTACCACCTATCAATCACATTCTCCACAGGACTCTGGCATGAATAAGCAGAGTGATCTGTGTCGTTATAATGGCGTCGACAAACTTGGTTGGTAAAAAAGGTGCACAAACAACAGGAACCAACCAACAGTATCTGACGTTTACGCTAACAATACTGAGTACAAGCGTGAAAGAGAAAGATAGAAGCAGTGAACTGATGCTGTGACACGTTACCTGACAGATTCAAAAAGACAGAAGAGTCGTTAGATGGAGACAAGATTAATTAAATATCACGTTTAACAACTACAGCGAGACGCCATCCAGCGGTACATCCTTAATAACCTGTCTGACGTGCACTGCTCTCTGGGGTTTTGTGCTCAAAGCACCCGCTGACTGCCTGGAGCTCAGACTTGAACATACGCAGTGCAGAGTTTGTGTGTGTGTGTCTGTGGTCACATGATGTGCGCTTTCAGCAGTATG
>CAIGQQ010022351.1:0-12618 GCA_903798035.1 Danio albolineatus
ATCCAGCATATGTTTTACGTGATGTTCATGTTAAAACACATGAAAACTCTAAAGAATTTCAATTCATTCATTTTGTCTTTGAGCTTAGTGCCTTATTAATCAGGGGTCGCCACAGCGGAATGAACCGCCAATTATCCAGCATATGTTTTACGTGATGTTCATGTTAAAACACATGAAAACACTAAAGAATTTCAATTCATTAATTTTCCTTCAGTTTAGTGCCTTATTTATCAGGGGTCGCCACAGCGGAATGAACCACCAACAATAGTTTTACGTAGTGGATGCCCTTCCAGCTGCAACCCATCACTAGGAAACTTCCATACACACTCGTTCACACACATACACTACGGACAATTCAGCCTACCCAATTCACCTATACAGCATGTCTTTGGACTTGTGGGGGAAACCCGAGCACCCGGAGGAAACCCACGCGACCATGGGGAGAACATGCAAACTCCATACTGAAATGCCAACGGACCCAGCCGAGGCTCGAACCTGCAACCTTCTTGCTGTGAGGCAAATGTGCTACTCACTATGCCACCTTGGCGCCTCATTAATAATTATTTAATATCTCAGTTATCAGTACGTCTCTGCAAATCCTGCAAACTGCATAAGCAAATCATTCAATAACAAACTGAAATAACCTTGTTGTTAGGTTTTGCACACACACACACAAGAGCTGCAGTTCATCCCAATTACTGGCTCAGTGTTTAAATAGGAGGCAGTGGGACAGCGGTACAAAGTTGGAAAAGGAGCTTACAGGCTGAAAAGCTCAAGATGAGGATCAGAGAACGAGCTTAAGATCTTGAGACACAGGAAGCAGATGCTGTTCAAAGGTCTTGACACACAAATCTCATTATCACAGCAGCCAATGAGCAGCCACTCATTCAGTCCAACGCGGAGGTTTACGCAGACAGAGCTCTAATGAAAGATTACACCCGTTATCATGGCCAAATGACCAATCCTTGCCTAAATACTGCCATCCGATGCAATTGGGGAGAAAAAAATCTGAAGTCGCTCTTTAAAATATAAGTTATCCAAACAGTGGTGATGCGGAAGAAGAATTATTCTGGGTTATTATGGGTTTAGTAAACATACTGTGACTCAGCTCACTAATTCACTTCTCTGTAGTCATTTTATACACACACGATTGCATTTCACATGTCTGACTCTTTCTTTTTTACATGGAGTTAGTGTTTATATCTCACAATTCTGCTTTTATTTCACCTAGGAATTCTGATGTAATTTTAATCAGAATCAGAAAGAGCTTTATCACCAGGTATGTTCACACATACGAGGAGTTTGTTTTGATGACAGAGCTTCTACAGTGCAACAGAATTACAGAGACAGGACAAAAAACAGATAATAAATATATTTAAAAATAGAAGTGTTAAATGCAAATATACAAATGGACAAGTGTATGTTGGGCGCCACGGTGGCGCGTGAGTAGCACGTTCGCCTCACAGCAAGAAGGTCGCTGGTTCGATCCCCGGTTGGGGCAGGTCCCGGTTGGGCCAGTTGGCATTTCTGTGTGGAGTTTGCATGTTCTCCCCGTGGTTGCGTGGGTTTCCTCCGGGTGCTCCGGTTTCCCCCACAGTCCAAAGATATGCGGTACAGGTGAATTGGGTAAGCTAAATTGTCCATAGTGTATGTGTGTGAATGAGAATGTATGGATGTGTTTCCCAGAGATGGGTTGTGGCTGGAAGGGCATCCGCTGCGTAAAACAAATGCCGGATAAGTTGGTGGTTCATTCCGCTGTGGCGACCCCGGATTAATAAAGGGACTAAGCCGAAAAGAAAATGAATGAATGAATGAATGACAAGTGTATGTACAGGTGTATTACTATATACAACATTATATGTGCAGCTGTTATGTGCAAGCTGGCATGTAAAGTGTGTTGTTAAATAAGTGTATGTTTGTGTAACAAGTGTATTTGTTATGTGCAAATTGGCATGTAAAGTGTGTTGTTAAATAAGTGTATGTGTGTGTAAAAAGTGTACAGCAAGTAGTGATGTTGGTTCCACGATTGTTATCATCAAGTGTTCATGAGATGGATTGCCTGAGGGAAGAAACTGTTTCTGTGTCGGGCTGTTCTGGTGCGCAGTGCTCTGTACACTCTAAAAAAAAGGCGCTAAATAGCACCAAAACTGGTTCTTTGGTCGTTACGATGGGGGAACCTTTTTGGTGCTATACAGCAGTATACCCACCCCCCCATATATATATATATATATATATATATATACATATACATATACATATATATATATATATATATACATACATATATATATATATATATATATATATATATATATATATATATATATATGTATGTATGTATGTGTGTGTGTGTGTGTGTGTATGTGTATTATTCATATATAATATGTATAGAAAATATAAATTAATCAGTTTCATATTTATTAAAATTAAGCTGCATGAAATTTTTACATCAATACACAGGAATTTTTTTTTTTTTTTTTTTTTTTTTTTTTTTTTTTTTTTTAGAATGATTTTTATAATTACATAGTTTGAAAGTTTAGGTGCAGGTCCCCTTACTATCCAAAGGCTTTTGAATCCACTCTCCTGAAAGTACTTTTTTGATAGTGAATAGCTTGAAGTTCAGCGAGCTCATCTTCACAGCCAAAGTATCACACATCTTCAAGTTTAGGTGTGAAGGGATCCATAACCCACAGCTCCTTGGATAATTTGTCAACATCCGAGAAGCGGGACTTTAATTCCGCCTGTAGTGACGTCATGTGATGACAAAACTCCGTGCTCATCGATTTACTCTGAGCCCTGCAGTCTCTTGTTGGTCTCATTATAAAGAGTGAATAAGTCAGCAAGGTATGCTGTTTTAATCCAGAACACATCTGTCAGCTGCTCCGACTGTGTGTAGTTTTGACTTTGCAGAAATTCCAAAATTTTATCTCGCAGTTCTAGAAAGCGCACGAGCACTTTGCCGCGCGATAGCCAGCGCACCTCAGTGTGTATCAGGAGAGTTTTGTGCGCTTCATCCTCACACTGTTGCGCAAATAATCTCTGTCTGGTAGGACGAGCTTTAATGAAATTTCCGACTTTTACAACTGTTGACAGTGTGTCACTGGACAGTTTTTTACTGGCGAGTGCTTGGCGATGGATCATACAGTGGAAGATTACACAGATGTGGAATACCTTGGCTGTGAAGACGTCTCTCTGCCATGTTTTGTTTTGATTTTGCCTTTACGTTGACAAGCACATTGCGTGAGCGAGCCAAAATTAAATAATTATTTAGATATAAGATTTTTTTTACTATTACATTAGAATTTTAAGCACGTTTTTATTTTTTAGTACCTAAATATATATGTATTAGTGGAGCATTTTATGCATTTTTTTTACCTCAACTCTATATTCACTCCTGCGCCCCCCTTGTGAACTCTGGCGCCCCCCTAAGGGGGGCGTGGACCCCAGGTTGGGAACCACTGCACTAAGCTTTTATCATTTAAAATCACTAGGTATTGAGTGTCTGATTACTCCGTGTTCTTTTATACATTTTCAAGGCTTATATCGTTTGTTCCATGGTGGGCTCTGCTAAACAGAACAACAACAGACTATTAACTAAAGCTGTTCATTAAAAAAAAAATCTATGCAAACGTAACTCAACTCAGTTTATTTCTATAGCACTTTCAGCAAACCACAATGGGTACCAAAGTGCTGTACATAATAAAACACATAAAACACCTGCAAACATACACAGAACTAAAATACATAAATTCACAACACATGATTAATAGCTAAAGGAAATAAGTGAGTTTTCAGTGACCTTTGAAAAGACTCAAAGGTTGGAGCTGTTCTTATGGAGAGTGGAAGATCGTTCCAAAGTCTTGAAGCTGCCACTGAAAAGGCTCGATCACCTTGACATTTCAAGCATGACCGTGGAACAGTCAAATAGAGTTGATCCTTGGAGCAAAGAGATCTCACCGGTTGGTGTATATTAACGGTGTAATTAATATTAAAAACTGGTAAAACCAAAATTCAGGTAAAACCAATGAAACAGGTTCCGTGATTTGCCACCGATTTGCAATCTGAGTGAACTTGCACAATTCATGTGGATTTCACGAAAATTGGAATTTTCAAAATGTTTAGAAACAGTTTTGATGTAACAAATCACCAGTATTGAAATCAAGTGACCCTGCCACTGAAACAAATCATTCATAAAGGTTACGAATTATCACGAGATTTATTCAGCTGCAAGCTCACAGACCCACACACGTTTTACACCCCTAGATCGAGACCAGGCACACCATATATGGGTAAGGGCGTATCAGTCACAGTTTTGTATTGTTAAATGAGCTATCCCAAGAATATTGAAATAAATTATATGTAGTTATTAATTACAATACACAAAATACTACAAGGGTGCCACGGTGGCGTAGTGAGTAGCACGTTCGCCTCACAGCAAGAAGGTCGCTGGTTCGAGCCCCGGCTGGGTCAGTTGGCATTTCTGTGTGGAGTTTGCATGTTCTCCCCGTGGTTGCGTGGGTTTCCTCCGGGTGCTCCGGTTTCCCCCACAAGTCCAAAGACATGTGGCATAGGTGAATTGGGTAGGCTAAATTGTCTGTAGTGTATGAGTGTGAATGTGTGTGTATGGATGTTACCCAGAAATGGGTTGCGGCTGGAAGGGCATCCGCTGCGTAAAAATATGCTGGATAAGTTGGCGGTTGATTCCGCTGTGGTGACCCCGGATTAATAAAGGGATTAAGCCGACAAGAAAATGAATGAATGAATGAAAAATACTACAAATAAATAATTGATCAACATAATGAACTTTGATGATTTTTGACTGTAACTGATGAGATATTTAGTTTATGTTTGTTCAACCTATTGTGTTTTATTAACATCTACACCTTCTCCAACCCTAAATATACCCCTTACGGTAATAAAAACAGTATTCATTATTGTACAGCGTCACACAAATGACACTGTATGTACAGTATGTGCACATTCTGATTAGCCACAAACGTAGGTTACACTTCTAGCCCTATCAGCCTACTTAGCGCAGTGGAAGTCCCTCCCACTTGGAAACCTGGATCTAATGGTCTGAACCTAGTGTGGCCTCTGTGGGTCTGCAGCTGGATATTACTGGCCATCACTGGTGTGCGGGTATATTATCAGCCAGCCAACAATAAGAAAGAAGGAAGGAAATCAACAAATATTTATAAAATATTTAAATTATAATATATAATCCTCCTAAAGTGAATATTATGCACTTGCCATGTACAATTAAAAACCAATATAATTCATATATTATAGTTTCATATCTTAGTTTGATCTGCTTTCGCTGTTTTAATAACCTAAATAATTTGGCCTAAATCAAGAGTTGATAGTTTGTGTCTTATACTGATGTTACTACACTATAGAACTTCAGCAATGAATCATTTCACCAATACTTTGCACACATAGAAGTTGTAGAAAACCGCGGGCTCAGCAGAGCTCCACACATACTACCGTTAGATGCCACCACTCACTTAATGGCCCGTTTCCACTGGGTGGTACAGTACGGTACGGGTCACCTTTATCAGGCTTGCGTTTCCAATGCTAAAGGGTACTCCTTTGGTGGGCGTAGTGTACGACAGAAAGTTCCAGTCGACATCATTTTCGCTCGAGGAAATGTTTACAGTAAAGTTTCATGGGTCGTTCACAAATCATACGAGAAGCACTTCTCATAAAACAGAGGCTTTATTATACACATAAACTCTGGTGTGTAAATGTTCATTACTGACTGAACATGATCTGATTATAACTAGATCAATTATGCGAAACAGCCTACAGTCCGCAATTATATAAAATAAATAAATAAATGCAGCATATATGAACACATACAGCCCCACACAGTCTCCGATGTTACCAAATTACAGAAAAACTACACACAGCAGACATTTATGCCTTATTTAAGTTCAAAAACAATACAAAATATAGCCCACAGTCAGTGCAAACCTCTCATCTGTGTCTTTAATCTTCACCAGAACATGTAGCCTCGTTCTCTCGTTAGAGAGTAATTCTGTCATTCCAAGTTTATAATAATCCAGGTAAGAAGTTTGTTATTTCAAACATTGACATGCACGCGAGCACAAGCGACAAAGCGAAACCACTCGCGCTCACGCTTAGATGGGCTCGTAACCCATAAGAATCTGCTCTTCTTATTGGCTTTGTGGCTGTTCAAGATGACGACAAGGTTTGTTTGACCTCGGGTCGACCATGGCTCGTTATTATATGCTTATATTATTTTGGTGTATTGTCTCCCGGCTGTGTATTAAACATGGCAGGTCTCTTGTTTTCATTCTGCTTGTTGCGCGAGCAAATGACGTATCTCTGTAAACCAATAGCGTCCAGCTGCGCGTCTAGCTCCGCCTTTTGGTCACTCTTTGGTACCCTTGGTCCCGTTTGCAAAGGGTAACAGTGGAAACGGCCTTAAATGTGTACCGAACCGTACCGTACCACTCAGTAGAAACGGGCCATAAGAGGTGCCGATAGCATTAAAGAGACAGTTCACAAAAAGAAGAAGATTCTTCACCGTTTACTCACTCAAATGGTTTTAAAGTTTTATGTATTTCTTAACACAAAGATATTCTGAAGAATGTTGTAAAAAAGCAGCAGCTCACATCTCTAGTAGGAACAAAAATAGTATGGAAGGCAATGGCTGCTGGTTCTTTGTTTTCAATCGAGGAAAAATCAAACAGGTTTGGAACAAATGGCGGCTGAGTAAATGATGGCAGAATTTACATTTTGGAGTGAACTATCCCTTTGATCCACATGTACTGTAAGCACAGTATTTGAAAACTCAAGATTTTGCCATTTTTTCAGACCTGTAAATCCAGCGTGATGTAGGGCTGTGCAATTAATAGCAATCACAAAAAAACGTGATTTAAGCACGTGCAATTTTTAAATCACAAAAGCTGCAATTTTATCTATTAACTTATTTACATTTTTGTTCACGTTCTTGTGCGCCTGATTTTAATATGTTAACCAATCAGAGCTGACACAGCACACCAGGCAATTACAGCTAAGCTGAGGGGGAGAAAGATGTTAACCAATCAGAGCTCACTCCGCGCACGACGAAGTTGAGCGGGAGAACCGAATAGGTGGTTTTGATTTACGTTAATTTTTACTAATTGTTATGACTCGAACTGAGGTTATCTTCATTTATTTTATGTTGTCTGTTTTAAAGACATTTTTTCTACAATTTTATTTATTAAAATTCATATTTAAGTTATTTCATTGTGAAATGTGTTGTTGTGCACTTCTTGTGCACTGTATACATTTAGAATGCATGTATGTAGCTTGTTTGAAAAAGCAAAAACAGCTGCCAAAATCGCAAATTAAATCGCAATATTCGTTCAAAAATAATAATAATTTCGCAATATGATTATTTAGTCCATATTGCAAAGCCCAAGCGTGATGTATAAATGAGTCAGTCTATGTAGTATGTGTACTTCTGTAGTTTTTGACATGGTGTTCAATCGTAGCAAAGAAAGACAGTTAAGTTATCTTGTAAAATATGTGTTTAGTACCACAGCTTCCTATATACAGAGAGTATGTGTGATTGCACTTTTCAAAAGCGAAAGTGCAAGTGTAAAAGTACTGCGCATTCAAAAGCAATTCATCACCCTGCATATTCACACAGCAGCTCTGTGATGTCCACATTACAGGACTGCAAAATATTATTAAACGTATTATAATACATGTTATATACACAGGGCATCCCACCAAGGTCAGAAGAGAAAAAAAATGTATCGCTTCATGCATCTGTTTCAATTGGATTCAATGCGAGTTAGCCTTGAGACTCACCAGACTGAGGTACACGGGAGGCAGGCGTGGAGCTGGGAGGGTCGGGGCCATTGCGGACCCTATTAGGAGCTGGGAGGTTTGGGCCAGAGGGCAAAGCACGAGCTGCTGAACCAGGCGGTCCACCTCCAGTCCTCTCATCCCTCTCTTCTCCCTCTCCTCTCTGCTCCTTCTCTTTCTCCTCAGCTGTTCTGCTAGAGCCCTGGCACATATAGAAAGAAAGCCACAACGTGAGCAACAGAATGCAGATTTGAACTGTGCTGCTTTAAATAAGGCATAGCTTAGAGAGCATACAAATTTCAGCATGTTCCAGTCAAACACATAGTCGTAGGAAAATCCCTGTCGGTGGAAAAGGTTCCTGAACAGCTGTCTCAAGTAGGAGTAGTCGGGTTTGTCATCGAACCGGAGCGAGCGGCAGAAGTTCATGTAGGTGGAAAATTCCGCTAGAAACGTAGAAATAAAGTGTTCAATGAGAAATTACATTTTCTACTTATTTGACAAATTTTATAGCCAATCACACTTACATGGAAAGCCCTTGCAAAGAACCTCAATAGGGGTTGACATCTTTTTCTCACTGATTCGCTCGTACTTCTGCCTTTTAGTGGCCGCTTTCAGGCCTTGCCAGGGAAGAGAACCCAAGTTGAAGTACATGAGAACATAGCCAAGGGATTCCAGATCATCCCGTCGAGATTGCTCTGTAAAAGCACATGGTAAATTTAGACTAACTCAAAATAGAGAGTCCATTTTTATCAGCAGGATGCATTTTCAGTGGCCTTCGAGTGACCTTACCAATGCCCAAATGAGTGTTAATGGAGGCGTAGCGGGCAGTGCCAGTCAGGTTCTTATTCTCACGATAGGGGATGTGCTGATGTGTGCGGGCGTCACGGTACTTTTTGGCCAAGCCGAAGTCTATGATGTAGACTAGATTTCCCTTCTTGCCAAGCCCCATCAGGAAATTATCCGGTTTAATGTCTCTGTGAATAAAGTTCTTGGAGTGGATGTACTCGATTCGGCTAATCTGGAAAGAATAACCATCATAAAAGGTAAATTAAGCAACAAAAGCAAATAGCAGAGTTCCCACCCTAAGCCAAACTCCTGACAAAATTTTTTGTAAGTGTTTCAAAAATGAATTTTCATGACCTATAACAAGCACAGAGCAGACAAAAAAAGAAACGTTATTTTTTATTATATGGTATCACATCATATTTGTTTAGGATCCTGACGTTAAAAAGTTGACGTTAGACGTTAGATTGAATTGCTGTATTAAATTCTAAGGCCTTGTCAATCTTTTTAATTAGCCTATGACATTAATCGACGATTCCTTTAGACAAATCTAAGAGTTTAAATACATAATTAAAGCAGGTGGTGGATGTGAATTTAAAAAAAAATAACAGTAATTAGCTCACAACTACTAATTAGCTACATTTTCAATTCTGTCAGTGACAACGTATATGTAACCTTATATAGGCTACACTTTAGAATTAGGGAATTTAGAACTAGCAAGCTAACATTATGGCTACAGGCCATTTTTTCACCTGTATGACCAAGATTTCACTCAATATACAGCCTGGTGACAACATTTGACTTAAGTGATTGCCCACTGACAAGTGCAAAAGGAATAAATAGGCAAAAACACATGAAGAAACACACAAAAAGGTAAATTCCAATAAGACTAAAGTAAAATTTTAACTGAAAATCTAAATTCATTGATATTCTACGACTTGGACAAATAGTATTCAATTCCCTGACTTTCAATGTCTGGAATAGACTTCTAAAAATCCCATGATATTGCAAAAAATCCATGACTCGTGGGAACGCGGAAAAACATAATTTCTGCAGGATTCTCAGATTTTTCTATAGTCAGTTTTACAGTATGTATATGTATCATCGTATCATGCACCAGTTATAATATGATATGTGTCTTTCAGTTCATTGCACATGTCTCAAACCAATACAGTGTTGTTTTATGTATATTCATTTGAATGAATCAATGTTTTTTTTTATATCCTGAGATTGGTCTTTTAATCTAAGCTAATGTGTGAATAAAACTACACTAAAAGCCATTCACTGCACCTCCAATCTAGTAATCACAATATACTGTTTTGTTACTTACAATAATAAAACAAGATCTTTAAATTTTGTCCATTTTACCGCAATTTCTAACATTTTTACACAATTTCTGCCACTCTTTGATGAGGCCGTACTTGTGATTTCAAACATTATGAACATCTCATGTAATCAATCAATCGTTCCGAAAACCTACCAAATTTCAAAACCAAGGTACATAATCCATAATTTTTGTGAACAGTAACACCTTTATAAATTATGTTTTATATAGTAAAACCTTGCAATTTACCAAAGGGCATTAAAAGTAGCTGCAATGGCACTGTTATATAGTTGTTATATTGTTGTGACACAAAATTAAAAGTCTTATTTCATTTAAATCTACAGGATTTTGCACATTTTACCCACCAAATTTTGCCACTTACAAAGGTAATCGCACAATTCCCTCAAAAAGACACCAAAGATATCATGTCTGTAACAAACTGGTGCAGGTTGAGGGATTCTTTCAGATAACTAAACCTCAAGTTTCAACAACATAAAAAAGATTGTCAACAACAAATGCATATTCAAAGCAAATACCATCTGATCTGCCAGCAGCAGGACAGTTTTAAGTGTGAATTTCCTTGAACAGAAGTTGAACAGGTCCTCCAAGCTTGGACCCAGAAGCTCCATCACCATGACATTGTAGTCCCCTTCAGCACCACACCATTTGATGGAGGGAATACCCACTGCAATCAGGGGAAATTAAGACACATTCTTCAAAACCAACTCACAGGATCGTGAAGGAAAACAGACGGAATCTTCTCTCACCTCCACCCTGCATCATCTTATAAAACTTGCTCTCAATATGTAACTGTGGATGTTTAGTCTTCACGCTCTCCAACTTAATGGCTACCTCTTCTCCAGATGTGATGTTTGCACCTGCAAGATGTGATTTTCAAAGCATCAGCACACAAAAACCTATCGAAACCTATATTAGCAGCCATTTGACGTAAATAACAGGTTTTACCCAGGTAAATATCACCAAAGGAGCCACTTCCGATCTTTCGCCCGAGGCGATATTTACTCCCAACACGTAACTCCATGATTTCTTCCTCACAGTCAGCCTTAAAATCATGCAAGACATTAATATGATGCAGATAAAACACATTAGTCTTCTTTAACAATCACACGTCTTCATTCCAGCAGCATTCAGAAAAGCTGCACTGGCAGTCATGCATCTAACATCTGACATCTGAGTCATGTGATGTGATCCGAACACAGTTGCTGTTCATTTGCAACGAACTTGCAACGAACAGGTTAATATTCAATCTCGAGCAGCGTCGCAGATCATATAAAGCTATAAAATACGGCATCTATTAAGCAATGAACCATTTAGGTCGGTGTTTTACGTCGTTCGCACAGCTGAACACACAAGACGAAATCTGTCTTCAGCGTTTTTCAGCCAATTTTGTTGAAGCCGCACCCAAGACCGCGTTGATCCCGAGCTTTCACAAATTGTAGGTGACGTTAACGTCTATTCGGGACAGCTAAATGAATCTAAACACTCGTGTCCTAAAATGACCTTTAAAACATCTTTCTTACCTAACGTGAGGGTGATGGAAAAGTGGGGCTGGTTGACAGGCTTGCGCTCGTAAGACAGGACCCTGGACAGCGAAGAGTGCAAGCGAATTTGTAAACGTCTCATCACAAATGTAATCCCAACCTCTTCTTTTCCTCCTCAGGTTTTCAAATCCTCGATTTCATATCTCAGCGCGAGGATTGACCTACTTGCATTAGCGGGCTAGCGAGCGGCAGCCTCCCTTGTTTGTATCGCAGCGCACTTCTCACAGAAATGATGTCATTCACAAACTAGCGGAAGGACCCGGATCACTTCAAGGGGCCGCGCGCTTGACGTGTGTACGGAGCCTCATTCCCGTCCACACTGCTCGTACACACGACACGCACGCGACCCACTACAACACCCAGCGAAGAGAAATACCATTATAACATAAATATTATTAGAACACGATGTCAACGAGAAAACAAGTATTTGGCATTTATAAACAATTGTCTTTATCCTAGCTTTACTCTGGTGCTGTGTTTATATTCAAGATTTTTCATTTTAAAACATTTCCATACATTTTAATATTTTATATATTAAATGTTTTGATAAGTAGAGATAAATGATATACAGTCAGTGAGTCATTCTTGTGAAATACGTCATCCCTAAACAGATGAAAATGAATTTAAATGTAGGCTACTCACCAAACATTTATGAGTTTTTGTTTTTTGTTGTTGTTGTTGAACACAAAATAAGATATTTATAGGAATGTTGGAAACCAGAGCAATGTTACATCTAACATCCCAATGCCGTCCACACTGCTGAGAGTGCTTTAATTTTAATGAGTTAGATAATGGAGTATTTGTTGTCTATAGGGTTAGCTGAGCGAGACTAGTTTAAATTTATTCCTTTTCTTTGCATGATGGCATTTATTCCTTTTCTTTGCCGGCAGCTAGCTCTCTGCAACTCTCACATGGTCGCCCACTGAAGCTAAGCAGGGCTGCGCCCGGTCAGTACCTGGATGGGAGACCACATGGGAAAGTTAGGTTGCTGCCGGAAGTGGTGTTAGTGAAGCCAACAGGGGGCGCTCAACCTGTGGTCTGTGTGGTTCTAACGCCCCAGTATATTGAAGGGGACTCTATACTGCTCAGTGAGCGCCGTCTTTCGGATGAGACGTTAAACCGAGGTCC
>CAIGQQ010022352.1:501-27467 GCA_903798035.1 Danio albolineatus
TCGCGTTATCTTCTGTCGCGTCCTTTGAATTCCATTATTTATTCACGTTTTGATTGAAAGTCCAATTTGAGAACTTTTTGAGCTGATATGATATATTTTTGCAGTCAGTCAGAGCAAAACAGACTCCTATTGAACTTTACTGCATAGAAGAAGAGCAACCAAACGTGAGCTCAGGAGCGCCCTCTTCATTGTGGCGAGCTGCTGCCTGCCTCACCTCATGTTTTTTCAGATGCGGCTTTATGTCAGATTTTAACACTAAATAAGTGATAGACATACGTGGAATATATTACATATTATTAGTATTATTAGCATACATCTTAAGATGGCAGGTGAAGATGATGAAAGATTTATTTTAAACAGAACATTTTTATTGTTTTGTTCATTTGAAACAGGATAAAGTGTCCAAACGCAGAGAAAAACTCCTGCTGAAGCGACTGATCTCCACACTGTTATAAAGATGGCGTTTATTAAAGAGGAGAGTGAAGATGTGAAGATTGAAGAAACATTCAGAGTCAAACATGAAGATCCGCAGGAACAAACAGGTTAATTTTTATCCTCAAAGACCAACTCAGTCATTTGATCCTCATTTAGATATATTTTAATAATAAGAATACTAAATTAAATCCATCTTGTAGCCCTGAGTGTGCTGCCTAGTTCTCCTAAACGCACATCAGCACTCATTGAAAGACAGGAATGAGTTTCTTTCATTACTTGTCTTCAGTACATGTCTTTTGTCATTCTTAAGGTTATTGCTTTTCTTGTTCCCCTACTGTTTGTAAAGTGTCCTTGAGCACTGGCGCTATATAAAATACATAAAAACAATAAATTAAAAAGGTTGAACTGAGCTGATGATATTTGACCTACAGTATTCTCCTAGAAGATATCTGCTATTACAGTGATCGTGTTGGTTTAGTACTTTCCATTTGCGTCTGTCACGTTGATCACAATTCCCTTTTTTATCAACTTCTTTATGGGTTTAAGCTTGTTTCTAGTAGTTGTTACTAGTTCTCACAGATAGTATCTGAGTTAGAATTACATCATTATTATAATAACTAATTACCAGGGCTATTGTGTTTAAACAGGGTTTAATTATTTTCCTCACAATAACATTTGTTTAAACGTGCTCCATGTATTTACTGCTGAGAACATCGTCCTGGACAGATTGTTGTGCATAGATTTAGTTTATTATAGTTTTCAAAACTTTTAAAACATTTGTGCAGTTTTTTATTTTAAAGAAAGTTTATGTTTGGAAAAAAACGTGTATGGATGCAAGTAGAGCTTGCTTGTTTTTACACAATATTTAAAACCTTTTGCTAAGAAATATCTAAAATATTAATTTTTATCACTCATTTATTATTGTATTGATAAATGTATTAAATTATAATATCTTTTCCATCTGGGCCGTTTGAAAAATTCCTTTGAGTCTAAAATTTCATTCATAATGGTCTTTAAAAGTCTTAAATTTAACTTGGTGAAACCTGCAGAAACCCTGGTTTAAAGTTTGTCAAAAAATGTGGATGCCCCCAATATTAAACATGCTGAATGAAATGGACACTAAAATAATTAATTATCATAAAACATTCTACGGTATTCTAAACTATATGATGTTGTTGTGGGACGACGTGAGACAAAACAAACAAATTATAGTGGAACAATAATGTTTAGCATTGCACTGACTACAACTGGCCAACAAACTAGTCTTAAAATGACTTTTGCTGCTTCAGAAATGGATTACAGCATGCTGATGATATGCAAACATTTGAGTGTAAAGTTCGTCAGTATTGACCATATTCTTCATGTACCAGCAGGCGCCGCCATTGTAATCTTTTAGCTTGAGACTTTAAAGAATTAATTTTAAGATCCTGAAAACAGTGTTATGCTGCTCAGGCATGGGACGATAATCATTTTCAATGTATACCACAGTTCGGAAAAATCAAGACCTTAAAACTGCCAAACTTTTTTGGTGTACTGTTCCTACGGTATATATGTTTTTTTTTTACATTTTGTTTAAAGTTTTTCAGGACAACAGTATCTCCAGCAGAAAAACTTTTTAAATTGTAAAGAAATCTGTGATTTTGAAACAAATAAAGACAGCAGAAGTCAATGATTCGTTTGAATGATTCAGCCTGACATGTTTACTGCTCCAGCATACTTTAAAAGTTTATCAGAAGAAAATATATTGTGTTAAAAGGGAAAAATTTGTAGTTTTTTACCCAGACATTAAATTTTTTTTATTGTAGAGCAATAATCACAGTACCGGGAAACCATAATATTTTTATTCATAGTTTTCACACCGTCAGAATCTTATACTGGCCCATGCCTAATGCTGCTTGAAGTTGCAAGTTTATCATTATTCCTTGTATGTATAGTCATGAACACACTTGTTTGTAGAGATTGTAGTGTGACTGTTTTCTGCTGTTTATTATTCCTGGTCATTTCTCCAATAGGCAACTGAAGTTCTAAAACAATAGCATATGAGATCAGGTCACTGCTATGATATGATTGACAATTGACACTGTTTGTCATTGTGCTCTGTTTATCCCGAGAGCTGATGCTGAGTATTCTTAGGGTTTTTCACAATTAAAATTGTTAAACCTGGGTCATTCTAACACTGGATAAACAGAATCCTGGGTCATCTGTAATTACGTTCCACACTGCTCATGCTATACCTGGGATTAAAAAAATAATCCTGGGTGTTCATTAACAGAAGTTTCACATTGGCAAACCCCGGGTTAACATTATTATTTGTATATTTACGTTGTCACTGTCCCTGATTGGACAAACAGCAGGTAATATTTTTAGATGGCATTTCTGTATCTTTTCGGGTATAAAATGTCACCACAAAGGTCTTTAGCTGAGCCTCAGGACATGCACAAAGGCAAGAAAACAAAGACAAAAGTACAAATGAATGAAAACAAGTAGCAAAGTATGTCATCTTCCCATCTCCTCATCACTCCAGTTTACAGCTAACGTGGCACTAAGCATTTGCATAAATGTATTCATTTATTTTTCTTCAGCTTATTACATTTATTCATCAGGGGTTACCACAGCGAGATTAACCACTAACTTATCCAGTATATGTTTATATGCAGTATATCCAGTATATATCCAGTACAGACACATTGTGGGAACACCAAAGACTTATTTTACATCTTGTAGAAAAGGTTGATAATAGGAACCCTTTAAAGCAAAGGTCTCAAACTCAAATCCTGGAGGGTCGCAGTTCTGCAAAGTTTAGCTTCAGCCACCTCCAGCTCACCCCTGCTTAATATTCTCTAGTAGTCTAAAAAAACGTGATTAGTTGGATCAGCTGTGTTTGATTTGGGTTGGAGCAAAACTGTGCAGAGCTGCGGCTCTCCAGGAGTTGAGTTTGAGTCCTGTGGTTTAAAGGGATAGTTCACTCAGAAATGAAAATAGCCTCACCATTTACTCTCCCTCGTGTGGTTTTAAACCTTTATGAGTTTCTTGTTTCTGTTGAACACAAAAGAAGATATTTTGAAAAAAACGTTGGTTTACTTTGTGTTCCAGAAGAAAGGAAATGTTTAAAACCACATGACAGAGAGTAAATGGTGAGGTCATTTTCATTTTTGGGTAAAAAATCCTATTCATGCCGCTTTGTGCCTTCATACTAAAGTTAAACATTTTCTTGTTTTTTTAAGACCTGATGGTGCTGAAAGAAGAGACTCATCAATGGAATGAAGTGAAAGAGAAACAGCAGTTTGAGAAACCACAAGACATAACGACTGATGAAAAACCCACACTGACTAAAAAGACTTCATCACGCGGAAGACCTCGGAAATCCAAATCTAGGTGTAATTTCACTTGTCATCAATGTGGAAACAGTTTCAGCCGAAAACACAACCTTCAAATCCACATGAGAATTCACACTGGAGAGAAGCCTTTCAGCTGTAAACAGTGTGGGAAGAGTTTCAGTCAAAAGCCAAACCTTAATATTCACATGAGAGTTCACACAGGGGAGAAACCTTACACCTGTGAACAGTGTGGAAAGAGTTTTGCTAAAATCTATGACTTTAAAGCCCACATGAGCAGTGCACATCACTGCAACATCTATAAGATGTTGAAAATAAACTTACCCTCTGATATTCATGGTTTGTATGTTCTTTAAATTTAATTTATTTATTTGGATGTGTAACAGTGTAAACAGTGTTTTAGATTATTTCGTGTTTTAGATTATTTGGATTTATGGGGGAAACATAACATGCTTATTAGATTTAATGATATTGTGAGTAATGTTGTAAACCTGTAACTATTGATTTCCATTTGTTTTTCATACTGTGGAAGTCAATGGATACAGGTTTTCAACATTCTTCATTCATTCATTCATTCATTTTCTTTTCGGCTTAGTCCCTTTATTAATCCGGGGTCGCCACAGCGGATTGAACCGCCAACTTATCCAGCATTTGTTTTACGCAGCGGATGCCCTTCCAGCCACAACCCATCTCTGGGAAACAACATTCTTCAAAATATCTTATTTTCTGTCAACAGACAAAAAACAAGGGTCAAAGTGAGTAAATAATGACAGAATTGTAATTTTTGGGTGAGCTGTCCCTTTAAGACTTCATCCTGTAGGCTTGGTGATGTTTGAAGGGGTTCTCCACTGAAATAAGTGTTTTTGCAAATATTGGACAGCTTCAAATGTACCACCACAGTCAATGTCACAGGTTTCTAAGCAGGAAACTGATATTCTGGCGGGAGTATTAATTTTCCTCTATTTTCTGTTTAAATGGGTCACTGACTGTCATTGTTGATAGCAGGGAACTTTTCTTTTTCCTAACCTAAAAATATGGCCTGTGAAATCAGAGTATCATATCAGTACTATGATAACCTGAAGGCCACACTCATCTATTTTTAGCAGATTTATTGGAGTGTTTTGGGATTAACTCTTAGTATTAGACTGCATGGGAAGAGACGTGTCCACTGGTTTATAAACTGTCCCTTTACCACCAAACCACATCAATTTTTATCCTGGAGTTCAGACCAGAGCAATCAAAAAGGTTCCCAAGACAGCTCATGTATAAGCATTGACCTTTGACCCGTCTCTCCTCTGCAGAGGACCAGCTTTACCAGTTCAAGATACTTAGTAAAATACTCATCTGACCATATGGAGTGTGAAGATTACCAGACAAACCTCTTTTTAGTGTATACTGGCAAGGATTTAACATAGCTGATCATATTCATGAGAAATGATTGAGTTATTATTGAAATGAGACATCAGGTCATCGCCCAATCACAGATCAGAGAACATGCTGCCATACATCATACAAGTCTTTCAGCACTTCAGTACTCCATCTTCACCATCTGTTAACATTGCATTAGTCTTTCAGTGTCATTGTACAGTAGGATACTGTTTGAGTTAGTGCTATTGTAGAAGTATTAGCTTTTGTTCATATTTTACTTTTGAGTTCAGCTGTTTTCCTTGAATTAGTGAGTTACAGAGAAACTGTAAAAATGTGCTAATATTGATTAATAATAACAGATATAATGTATTATTTTATTCTACATTATTGTATATAATCTGTACTATTATAATAATATGTGATTCTTTACTTTTTATAAACTGTTTTTGTTAACTGTTATAAAACTGTAAGAAAAAAGAGGATTCCAGCATAAAAGGAGACATTTATTGATAATACATCTCTCTTTATACCATAATATACATGACATGTTTGACCTTTCTTACTTCTAGGTAACTGGAGTTTTTTACACCATGAAATTATATTCAGTTATTAAATATAAGCGTTATTATATTTTATATTCGAGAAAACAGCAGCTCCTCCATTCAGTTGCGTCTGTTTACAGCACACATACAAACATACAGAAGTTAGTCAAACTAAGAATCAAAGTTGCTCTTCTTTATATACTCAAAGATACCGTTACAGGGACCAAAATCCTTAGGAGAATTATTATTATTATTATTATTATTATTATCTTCTACAGCGCTTCACGGAAATCGCGCACTGCACCTGAATATGGCGGCGCGGTGGCGTTGCTGTCAGTGGCGTTCTAAAAAAGAATGTGTTCGAGAAACGATGACGTTGATTAACTAGTGTGACCTGCATTAGTGTCTGACCATCGCTGACATTAGCGGTATGTAAAGATCTTTCTAAAAGTATCATTTTAGCTTATTGCAGACTTGAATCCAGACAGTTTTACTCCCCTGTTGTTCCTGATGCGTCCAGTAGAGGGGATAAAAGATACATGGCCAAATAATAGATGAGAAGTCAACTCTTACAGATGATTAAATGTCCTGTTCATAAATATACTTTTATTTTTATTTTTTAGGTAAATATAAAAGCTAAGTTAATGTATCAGAAAGTGAGTTTAAACATACAAACAACTGATACACTCACCATACTATTTCAGATATACAAAAGCCCAATTGCAAATTAATTTAGATTCATTTAATTGGAAAAAATAAAAACACACATAGTTAGATAGAGTAACGATTAACTGTAGCCAAGTTATAAATTTTCATATAGAGATGTGCTTTTTGTTGAATTGATTATATATAAAGTTGCATTCTGAAAATAACTAAATTATAACCAAAAAAATGCTTCTTTCTAAAGTTCTGAGGACTGTTTAGCCACACCTGACAAACAAAAACCCAGACAACATTAGATTTTTTTGAACATTTATTTGAAAAAAAAAAAAAAAGATTATTGTGTTTTTGTGTTCTTCCTATTCCAGATATCTAATCCTTAAACAGTCAGGAGTGAAAAAATGACAGGCATAAAATAATTTCATGTGATTATAAATATATTATCTGGACCTAAGTAAAACATATAACAGATTTTTTAAATATTTAATTCATGATTTAGTGATTTTATGAGTTGTATCTCCCAGGAAACATTGACAGTTTAGTGTATAACAAAAGGACTAAGTCATTATTATTTATGTTTTGTTATTTGCAGCTACAACTTGTGATTCTGACTTACCCCTGTTATTCTAAAACATGCCAAACATATTTAATTACTTTCTTCGTAACAAATACTGTAACAATACAAAATCTGAAACAATAAACTCTAAACAATATTCATATATATATACTTTTTTAGCTGTTTGGACACACTTTTGTTATTGTATTTGCAGAACATTTCCAATCAAATGCATAACAAATCTTACAATAAGATATTCACATTTTAGCTTAACATCTTTAAACAGAATAACAAAAAGAAAAAAGGAAAGAAGAAAAAACATGTAAAAAACAAGAGCGGACGTGTGTGTATGAAACTTGCCTAATAATATCAAAAGATTTAACACAAACAGGAGATTCTTATCTATATCTTTTTTTATCGACATAAAATATGACATCTCTTTTCTTAATGATAATTGTATCATTTTTTTTATAACTGATTTTGGTAGATCCAATACTTCAGCAGAGTACACCAATCATGATAGACCTTCAGTTTTTGACAAAAGAATCGATCCTTTAAGTGATAAATCCCTCATGAAGTTTATTTATCATGAAGTGATAAATCCCTCACATCTCTTTTTCATCAAAAGTGATTTCACATGCGTATATGCATGAATTCTCAGTGTAAAAGGAAGTAATTTCACTTTAAAAGGAAGTAGTTTAATTTCAGCGTGAAAGTCCTTTGAGCATAAATGAACAAAATCATTATCATGAATCAGGTTGTTGCAAAGCAAACAGAAATAATGCAATTACTGGAGGAATTACATCTGTTGAATAATGAAAAGAGATTATGCTAATTCTAAAAAAAATTAAAAAGGTAATGCTAAGGAATGCTCCAGCAAAATTAAAGGTTTATTATGCAATTAAATTATTGGAAAGCTATGGGTTTAATAAATATACGACTCCATAAGTCATGATTTAGAGTAAAATATGTTTGTTTTATTATTATCACAGTGTCACCATTCGTCACGGGTTATGATACACACCTATGTCCATTAGGGGGCAGGAATGCACTTTTTAAGTGGGTTTACCTCTCACCAATAAACAGGCTAATGCACCAAACGCTGGATGCCAGCCGCTGTAAAGATATAAGTAATAGTTATTAAAAAGAAAAGTAGTGGCCAGAGGATAGAGATAGCTGGTTCATGGGGATTAGCTTGACCAACGTGATGAACAGAGACTTTTAATCTGCATTTTTTTCTCAAACAAAATGGTAACAAATGATACCAAAATCTTGCAGTTATGACATCCACATCGTAAAAACATAATAATTATAGTAATTAAAGAAAAACAAGAAGGGTATATAGGCTACGTTAACATTTGCAATAGAAAAGAGCAGTTTAGTTGTTTGAGTATACATTATTCCGCTTGCTTTTCAACTTTAACACCCTTCAAGAGTTCTATCTGTCCATTTGTGTATGTCATTACCTAACTAAATTAAATATTTTAAAATAAAAACATTTCTTATATATTATATATAGTCTATATAGACATATTTTATGTTATATTATAGAACATATTTTCATTATTTAACTGATGTAATACCTCTATTAATCACATTCTTTCTATTTCATAAGCTTCGCAATAACCTGATTCGTGATAAATATGTGTGTATATTTTATTTTGTATGCTTGCTCGAGTGTTATTTGGGTTTTTATACATGTATTGAGTTTTACACACGCATTGTGGCGTGTTTGCATGCAGTGAGTTTATATGTATGTGTGTGTGTTAATGTATTTATGCAAGGATCGAGTTGATGTATGTGCGTGTATGCATGCGTCAAGTTTATATGTAAATGCACAAGTTTCACATATGTTGTTTTGAACATTCAGTAGTATAGGTGTATGGGAGTAATTTATAGGTGTATATGCATGTGTTCATGTATGTGTTGATAAGCAAAGTTTGATTTAAATCCTACACGGCGCCTCATACGTTTCCTATGTCTTGCTTTGCTGTGTTTTTGACCCTTGTCTTGTTTTCTTGTTTTACTCCTGTCTTCTGTCTGCCTTGTGACCATCTGTTATTTTGACTATGACTCTGGATTGCCCGTATACATCTGTTTGCTCCTGTGTTGATCATTGCTTGCCTGACCATTCTAATAAAAGCCTGCGTATGGATCCTCACCTCCATTTTCAGTGTCACATACCTTGTTACGGTAATATCATGTAGACAACAGAATTGTAATTTGCTATAGCCTATCTATTGCTGTCTGGTGACTTAAACTAAACAATATAATATTTTTTTAGATTACATACAGATACAAACGGAATGTGAGATTAAAAGATGGATCAGTGCAGCGGCAGCAGTAATGCAGTTGATGTGATTGTCTGTTCTGGTGAAGGAGCTGAGACTAAAGAAAATGTTCTCAATTTACTGCTCAATCCAAGTTCCTACTCTCACCTATGGTTATGACTGAAAAGACAAGATCTCGGATACAACCGGACACATTTTACAAAGTGTTATGACCCACTTGTTTAAGTCGCAACATAAAAGAGTGATGAACCAACAAAATAGCCTGAATGCAAATTATTTATTATAAAATGTAACTTATAGAACAATAAATTAAAGCAACCAACAAATGTCTGGGGATAATAATGAAGATAAAGAACTTAGGATATAATCACAACAACACTTTAACTGCATGATACAAGTAATGCAAAACAAAACCATAAGGTTAAAGAGTCAATGAGATGGCAGGTCTTGACATGAGGAGTCCTGAGTAGCCACAGCGTTCTGGGGTAGCTAGCACAACAACTTTTATATCCCCATTGATAAGTAATGCAGGCATCCAATCAGGATTTACCACATACTCCAATCTGGAGTCTTGGGATCATCACAGTGTATTAATATTGTAAAACTTAATACCTGTCGCTCTGCCTAAATTATAAAATATTCATCAAGTTTGTACTCTACTCAAAAAAGTAAATGTAGTAAACTAAAAGGAATCTTGAACCTAAAAGTAAAGAAACTTTACTAATAAAAGCTGCAACACAGGACAATTGAATGGGCTTTCTAAACTTGAGGCCCTGGTATACTGCAAACTAACCTGCTGGAGCTCCACCTTCTTTGATGTGCGGTGTCTTCCCAGTGATTGGTTTCTCATTCAGGGAGTCAGACAGAGAACATCATCCAAAACAACATTAGCTACATGAATACACTGGAGAGTGGAGTACAGATGTATCCGCACCTGTACAATCACTTGCAAAGAGATTTTAGCTGCAGAGGTGCTGTTTGCCAGATGTTTATAAAACTGTTCTTCTCTCAGCCGCCATCATCGTGTTTACGGTAAACATGAGGAGCGCAACACATTTACAACCCCACCTACTGCAGTGTAGGAAAACAGTATACCGTCACTCAGCCTTTTCAAAGATTATTCAGACATGAAACATCCTGCACACAGGAGAAAATGTTTTGCTGCATTCATCTCATGTGTGCAACTTTTTGTCCATGTGTTTCTTAAGCTGTGCCGAATGAGCGAAACTCTGTAGACACTGATCAGATCTGTACGGTTTCTCTCCAGTGTGAATCCTCTTTTGTGTTTTCAGATGTGTTAACTGATTAAACCTCTTCTCACTGTGTGAACACTTGTACGGTCTCTCCAGTGTGAATTGTCTGGTGCCGTTTCAATTTTGGAGCTGTAATGAAAGTCTTCTCACACTCAAGCACATATACTCTTTCACTTCAGTGTGGAACTTCATGTGTTCATTATAGGGCACCTAGTTTACCCCTTTTTTAAGATTTAATATTAATATTATGGTTCTTCTGAGTGTGCCAGTTTAGGTTCAGTTGAAAACACAATTCAGATTGTTTTATTATAATGTGTTACAGTGTCATTTTGGGGGCGTGTACACAGGTCACAGTTTTAAGGGTGTGTTGCTTCACATAAAAATTAGTTTTGACTTCCCGCCCACCTTAACAAGGGGGCGGAGCCAAGAGCTTCCCGCTTTGTGTATGTCAACAGACAGGCAGACAGAGAAGCAACATGAGTGAGAGGACCAGCATTCAGTTGTACATGTACGACTCGGACACAGACCAAGCAGAGACTGCTGTTGAGAAATCAATATTCCTAATGTGCCAGAATGTGTCAGAGTGGTAGTTACACAATCATTTGTGTCTTTGTATAGTTTTACAGCCGCTATATGTAAAGATGCTTGCGTCATCTGTACAGGGAAGCAGTTTTACTATTAACGGTGCTTTAATTCATCACGGTTAATTCACCATAAAAGCTTATCAACAGCGTGTTTCTGCACGGAACAAAACTGCGGCAACTAAACAAAGTTATGCTGCGTGCTAGTTTAAAGTTCTGAGCTTGTACACCATGACTAATAACCACACACACTGGATTAACTTTGACTGAAGCTATAACGAAGGCAAGTTCGTTACTTCCAATGGAGGGACGCGCACGCGAGGCAACGCACTCTCACTTTCCAGCCGCACCTGGAGACGACAGAGAGCTGTGACTGCAGGAAATGCAAACGGCTGAAGTTTAAGGAAGACACAATGAAAAGTACACGTTTGCAAACCCACCTAAAGTTACAAACAATGGCGCCGATGAGAGCGATCATGCGGTGAATGTTGATCCACCAGCCGAGATCTATCGAGTGTTTTCGGAGAGAGTGCTGAAAGACTCGGGGGATCAGCTGTTTGTAATGGCCCAAGTCTCGATAGGCCTATGTTGCATTCACTGTGTGTTCAGCGCAAACGGCCACTCAACGTAATATCTCTGTTGCTCATTCGCAGGAAGACAATGAGCCTTACGTCCAAAAATAGAGCAAGGGTGTTTCTTCAGTGACATCGCTTTGACTCACACGCTAAAATACGGCGGATGAGAAATAACAAACTGAGGATATGGTAACGCACGCCTGTCAATCAATATTGGTGGCGGGGGGACCGCTCTCCTACGTCAAGTTGCGGTCGTCTCAAAACCATTTTTATGTTGTTAAATTGAAAAAAAAAGAGGACTGGGTGTGTTTATATCACCCCAATATGACGGTCCATACACTATACCTACACACGTCTGTACAAACAGCTTAAAAAGTAGATTTTTCCTAAAAGGTGCCCTTTAAGGTTTGCTGATCGATTGCAACTCTTCACACACTGAGTGCATGTGATGGTTTCTCTCCAGTGTGGATCCTCATGTGTACATTAAGGGATGATGATTGGCTGAATCTCCTCCCACACTGAGTGCACGTGAATGGTTTCTCTCTAGTGTGGATCCTCATGTGTTGTTTAAGGTTTGATGATTGGCTGAAACTCTTCCCACACTGAGTGCATGTGAATGGTTTCTCTCCGGTGTGGATCCTCATGTGAATTTTAAGATCGCTTTTTCTTCCAAAACTCTTCCCACACTGGGTGCATGTGAATGGTTTCTCTCCAGTGTGGATCATCATGTGAATCTTAAGATGTCCTTTTCTTCCAAAACTCTTTCCACACTGAGTGCAGGTGAAGCGATTCTTGTCTCCCCTTTTTAAAATAACATCAGTCTGTAAATGAGTTTTTTCCTCAATTTTGACATGATGTTCCTCCTCTTTACTCCCCTCGTTCTCTTCAATAAGGTCTGAAATAAATAAATAAATAAATCATTAGTGTTCATTAAGTCTTAAAGGGCCACGAAACCCCCCTGGCTCCGCTGGGTGTTTTCACACCTACAGTCTGGAAAAGCTCAGGAAAGTGGGTGTGTCCAGCTCTGTTTAGGAGGGAATGTAAGGGGAGGGAATGAGGGAAGGTTTTGCATAAAGATGGGAGTTTACATTTGTGCACGTGCTCATTTTCAAATAAGCGACGCACACACACACAGACGCAGGGGGAGAAAGACAGTGACTGTTCACATGGACATCAGTCATCTAATTATTAGCCAAATTATTAATTTGTTGACTTTAGCGGCAGTTTGGCGCTTATACTTTAATCCAGGAACATTTCCTGCATGTCCCCCGTGACAAACGAGGTGTGAGAAACCATTAAGAGTGTTGTTTTAATGGAGTGTTTGATACCGCGCGGCGTAAGGCAGAAATAAAAACCCTCCGCAGACTATCCGGTCACAAAATGCGGCGAAAATTCTACACAAAAGCAATTGTTTGACTGCAGTGTTTACACTCGGAGAGCAGTATTTACAGAGGATCTTTCAGTCTTTAATACTGTACAGATATTAACCTACTGCAAACTCTGTAACATTTAATCATTTTGACAAAGGTCTGTCTTAAAACACTGACAGAGTTACGAACTCTACGAACTACTAACTAACTACGAACTAACTTTGCCATCTGATTTAACAAGCAAAAAGCACTGATGGCTTACCATATCTGTAGACCAGGACAATCCACATAAACTGGAGCGGCGTCTGCTTTAAACCATTTCCAGATGCGGAAAGCTCTCGGGTGAAAAAATTAAGTTTCTTACTGACGCATTTCTGCTACGCGCGCGTGTGAGTCCAGTTGTGCTCTAATAGTGGGAAATGGATACTAAACATGCAGCACATAAACAACACTGGCGACCTGCTTCTCCTTCCACTTGTTTTGGAAGCACAACGTGGCGTCCCTGCCGTCTGGACACTGCAACACGTACACACGTACAGTCTTCGAAGCTCTCGTGCATATTAATGAGTTGCGCCGCATACACAATAGAGCGCGGTGATTGGCTTAAACAAAGGCTATCTCATGAATTAATGCCAGACACTGTGAGACGTCAGCGTGTTCTGGCCGGGGCAGGCGTCCACTGTGCTCGCTGGAGGATATGCATAGATCTCATCGGCGTGACGCAGCCTCAAAAATTCGTTTCAAACCGGAAGAATGAATTGCTCGAAATAACACAAAAACAACCAATGTTCACTTTTTAGTCAATTATATGTGTCCTAATAGTGTTTATAGCAGCGTGGGACACATATATGACTGTCAACAGCTCAAAAAATGTGTTTTGGTGTTTCGTGGCCCTTTAAAAACTCTCATCAAAAGCTGAAAAGTGAAAAGACACTGGAAACATTGGCTACACACATTGTAATTTTGATGCACATTAAATGTAAAATAAATCAGATCATATTTTGTTTGGTCCATTAACGTGTACACATTTAAGCAGATTTATTGAAGTTCATCTTTATTTATCTAGTGCTCTTACAATGTAAATTGTGTCAAAGCCACTTAACATAGAAGTTATAGTAAATTGAAACTGTCAGTCCAGTTTTAAAGTTTTTTCATAATTGATCATAAAAGTCAGTTTGGTCATACTGATAAGACACAGATTTGAAAGTGTAGAGGTCCATCTATTAGCCCAATGACGAAACTAACAGCATGGTCGAAGGTTAAATGCATGTAAGCCTTTTCTAGTGCTTCTGAAAATAATTTTTATTTATTAGAATGTATTTATATTCGTTTTTTATTTGGGGACAGTATGATAACCTTGAATAAAAACATATCGCTTTCACTGTACTGTGATTGCTGCTCTAAAATATATTCTTTTTAAATGTCTGGGTTAAAAACAAACACTTTTTCCCCCCTTTGAACACAATATATTTTCTTTTAAGAAAGTTTTATAATATTTTGGAGCAGTAAACATGTCAGGCTAAATCATTCAAATGAATCATTGATCAATTTAAAAAGTTTTTCTGCTGGAGATACTGTTGTCCTAAGAAACTTAAAAAGTATAAAAAAAAAAAACTTACATATACTGAAGGAACGGTATAGCAGAACATTTCAGCGGTTTTAAAACCTTGACTTTTCCAAATTGCAGTATACCTTGAAAATGGTTATTAAAAAAAGAGACTTAAGGTCTCAAGCCAAAAGATTCCAATGGCGGCACCTGCTGGTAGATGAAGAATATGGTCAATACTGACAAACTTTACACTCAATTTTTTGCATATCATCAGCATGCTGTAATCCATTTCTGAAGCAGCAAAAGTCTTTTTAGACTAGTTTGTTGGCCAGTTGTAGTCAGTGCAATGCTAAACGTTATTGTTCCACTATAATTTGTTTTATCTCACGTTGTCCCACAACAACATCATATAGTGTAGAATACTGTACAATGTTTTTAATCAGTTCATTATTTTATTGTCCGTTTCATTCAGCATGTTTAATATTGGGGGCATCCACAGTTTTGACATACTTTAAACCAGGGTTTCTGCAGGTTTCACCAAGTTAAATGTAAGACTTTTAAAGACATTTTTAAGACCATTACGAATGAAATTTTAGACTCAAATGCCTAAAGGCTAAGGAATTTTTCAAACAGCCCAGATGTAAAAGAGTTTTATTTGCCCTATCAAACAATATTATAATTTAATACATTTAATAATACAATATTAAATGAATAATAAAAATAAAGTACAATATCTTAGATATTAGCAAAAGATTTTAAATATTGTGTAAAAACAAGCAAAATCAACCTGTTTGTTCCTGTGGATCTTCATGTTTGACTCTGAATGTTTCTTCAATCTTCACATCTTCACTCTCCTCTTTAATGAACACCATCTTTATAACAGTGTGGAGATCAGTCGCTTCAGCAGGAGTTTTTCTCTGCGTTTGGACACTTTATCCTGTTTAAAATGAACAAAACAATACAAATGTTCTGTTTAAAATAAATAAAACAATGAACAGAAACAAAATAACTTCTCTTCAACACTTGCTGCAACAGTTTCTTTATATGAGAGTAATTAACAAACAGAAATCAGGTAAGTCCGAGCAAGAAACAACTGCCACAATTGACCTGATTAAAACTAGTTCTCCACTTCTTATATATAGTGATGTTTACTTAGAATGAAATTATATTATGCTGTTTAATAAATTAAACCTTCATTAAAACACTTCTTACACACATTTCTGTAACTTTATTCAAACAATAGCCCTCATTACTGAGAGTAAAATAGTACTACGTTGTATAAAGGATTAAAATAATATTGTCAACAGCAGGTACATAATTTAACATCGGATAAAAAACCTGAAACTTTAGTTAATCTGTTTATATCTGTGTAAACGCTTTAAAACAAACCTTTCTCCAGTTGAATCGCAGCGTAGGAGCGGCGCAGCCGTATGACGTCACATCGCCACGCCAAAATAAACGTCTTTTTTGTTAAGCTTTTTTTGCTACTTACTGTTGCGGTCATGACTTATTGATAAATGTCCCCCTCGTTTTCCACTTTACACAACAATATACAAAACATTTAATCTAATCTTAAGACAATTTTGAAAAACTTTTTTAATCCACTTTATGATGACTGCATGTCTAAAACACATTACTGCCTATTATTATCAGAGTCCAAATCTCATCCTGGTAATTATGACCTCTTCTTTTCCTTTTCTACATCTTTGTAGGCCTTTGTAGATCTGAAACAAACCAAATTACCGACAAAAAGCAATAAAAACAGCTGAAATCACCTGATTTTAATATATATTATAATAGTGCTTGAATAAAGCACTAAATTAAAATAAATAAACAATACAACACAGTGTCTGCTATTCTATGGCAAAAAAATAAATAAATACAGCGTCTGGTCCCTGTGGCAAAAATAATATTTAATAAAATACATTTTTAAGAAGCGCAGCATCGGGCCCTCTGTGTCAAAATAAATTGTGGTGGACACACAAGAATGATTTCCTATTGAAATACAATGGAAATTTGTGCAGGGTAACACAAAAAAAGAGGGAAATTTGTGTCCATCAATACGAATTAATAGACTACACTTCGTGAATATTTCACGAACTGCCGTGAGACTGGGTTGGTTGAATGTTTGGAGCTTATTGTTTTAGATTTTTTGTTGTAACATAGTTTGTTACAAAGAAAGTAATTAAATATGTTTGGCATGTTTTAGAATAACAGGGGGAAGTCAGAATTACAATTGTACCTGCAAATAACAAAAAAATAATAATAATAATGACTTGGTCCTTTTGTTATACCCTAAACTGTCAATGTTTCCTGGGAGATAAAACTCATAAAATCATTAAATCATAAATCAATATTTATTTTATTTTTTTTACTTAGATTCAGATAATATATCAAATGACATGAAATGATTTTTTTGCTTGTCATTTTTCACTTCTATTTAAGGATTAGATATCTGGAATAGGAACAAGACAAAAACATTTTTGCAAAGTATTTATAAATAACTTCATCAATACCACTGCATTCTCATCAAAGCATATCATTAATCCATATTAAACTGCTTATTTTCAGTTATAATTTAGCAATTTTCAGAATGCAACTTTAATTATAATGAATACAACAAAAAGCACATCTCTATATAAAAACGTATAACTAGGCTACAGTTAATTGTTACACTATCCAACTATGTGTGTTTTTTTATTTTTTTCTACTTGAATCTAAATAATTTGCAATTGGGCTTTTGTATATCTGAAAAAGTGTGGTGAGTGTAAATTTAATAATCTGGAAGTGTTGACTTCAAATGTATTATTTGGCCATGTCCCTTTCATCCTTCTACTGGACGCATCAGGAACAACAGAATCAGAATCAGAATCAGAATCAGTTTTATTGCCAAGTGTGCTTCACACACACAAGGAATTTGCTTTGGCTACAGAAGCTTCCAGTGTACATAAAGTGACAAGTGACAACACAGAATAAATATTATAAAAGAAGACAATAGACATTAAACAGAGATGCAGTCCAACGATCTGGATGTTGAAATGTATGTACAGATTTGTTATAAATATACAGGTTATAAGGTGCTGTGTGCAAAAGAGTAAGTATTGCATTATATATTGTTATAAGGTGCTGTGTACAAATGCGTAAGGAAAAGTATTGCATTGTATATTATTATAAGGTGCTGTGTACAAGTGCGTGTGAGAAAGTATTGCACATTTATTGCACGATAGGAGAAATATTAACTGTTCATGAGGTAGATGGCCTGAGGAAAGAAACTTTTCCTGTGTCTGGCAGTTTTTGTGCTCGGTGCTCTGTAGCGCCGGCCAGACGGTAACAGTTCAAACAGGAAGTGTGCTGGGTGCGAGGCGTCCAGGGTGATTTTGCGAGCCCTTTTACTCACTGTGGAAGAGTACAGTTCTTGAATTGTAGGAAGGGTAGTGCCAGTGATTCGTTCAGCAGTCCGGACTATTCGCTGTAGTCTACGGAGGTCAGATTTGGCTGCTGAGGCGAACCAGACGGTGATTGAAGTGCAGAGGATGGACTGGATGACAGCTGAGTAGAACTGCACGAGCAGCTCCTGTGGCAGGTTGAACTTCCTCAGCTGACGGAGGAAGTACAGTCTCTGCTGGGCTTTCTTTACAATAGAGTCTATGTGAGTGTCCCACTTCAGATCCTGAGAGATGGTGGTGCCCAGGAACCTGAATGACTCCACTGCAGCCACAGTGCTGTCCATGATGGTGAGCGGGGGGAGTGCAGGGGGGTTTCTCCTGAAGTCCACTATCATCTCCACCGTTTTGAGCGTGTTCAGCTCCAGGTTGTTGTAACTGCACCATAAAGCTAGCCGCTCCACCTCCTGTCTGTATGCAGACTCGTCACCGTTCCGGATGAGGCCGATAACAGTAGTGTCGTCCGCAAACTTTAGGAGCTTGACGGAGGGATCTTTTGCGGTGCAGTCGTTGGTGTACAGGGAGAAGAGCAGTGGGGAGAGAACACATCCTTGGGGGGCACCAGTACTGATGGTGCGGCTGTCAGACGTGATTTTGCCCATTCTGACTAGCTGTTGTCTATCTGTCAGAAAGCTGGTGATCCACTGACAGACAGAGCTAGGAACAGAGAGCTGGGTCAGTTTGTGCTCGAGCAGTGATGGGACGATGGTGTTGAAGGCAGAGCTGAAGTCCACAAACAGAATCCTTGCATAGTTCCCTGGTTTGTCCAGATGTTGTAGGGTATAATGCAGTCCCATGTTGACTGCATCATCCACAGACCGGTTTGCTCTGTAGGCAAACTGCAGGGGGTCCAGCAAAGGTCCGGTGATGTCTTTCAGATATGCTAGAACCAGTCTTTCAAATGACTTCATGACCACAGATGTTAAGGCGACAGGTCTGTAGTCGTTGAGCCCGGTGATCTTTTGTTTCTTCTGGATTGGGATGATGGTGGAGCGTTTGAAGCAGGATGGAACTATGCGCTGTTCCAGTGATCTGTTGAAGATCTGCGAGAAAATGGGGGCCAGCTGGTCAGCACAGGTTCTCAGACAGGCTGGTGAGACACCGTCTGGGCCTGGCGCTTTCCTTCTCTTCTGCTTACTGAAGACCTGACGCACATTATCCTCACTGATCTGAAGATCAGGGGGGGAGAGGGAGATGTCTGTAGGTGTTGATGGCTGTGTAGAAAGATGGTCAGGGCGGTTGTGGCTGGAGGTGGGTAGAGGTGTTAATTGCTGTGTAGAGGGTGTCTGGTCGAAGGTGTCGAATCTGCAGTAGAACGTGTTCAGGTCGTTAGCGAGAAGTTTACTGCCATCGATACTGGGGGGAGATGATTTGTAATTCGTGATGGTTCGCAGACCAGTCCACACTGATGCAGGGTCGTTAGCAGAAAACTGGTTTTCCAGCTTTTTTGCATAGTTCTTTTTAGCTAGACCAATCTCCTTTGTTAAAATGTTCCTGGTCTTGTTGTAGAGAATCCTGTCCCCACTCCTGTAGGCATCCTCTTTGACCTGACGAAGCTGTCTAAGTTTTGGTGTGAACCATGGTTTATCATTGTTAAATGATAAGTAGGTCCTGGTTGGGATGCATAACTCCTCACAGAAACTAATGTATGATGTTACAGTCTCTGTGAGCTCATCCAGGTCATTGGTTGCAGCTTCGAAAACACTCCAGTCAGTGCATTCAAAACAAGCTTGTAAGGCCTGCTCTGTGTCGTTGGTCCATCTCTTAACAGTCCTTAATACTGGCTTAGTAGTTTTAAGTTTTTGCCTGTAAGTTGGTATAAGATGAACCAGGCAGTGATCAGAGAGTCCTAGAGCTGCTCTGGCCACGGAGCGATATGCATCTTTTATTGTTGTGTAGCAATGGTCCAGAATGTTATTGTCTCTGGTAGGGCATGTAATGTGCTGTCTGAATTTGGGCAGCTCATGTGTGAGTTTTGCCTGGTTAAAGTCCCCAAGAATTATAAAAACAGAGTCTGGGTGTTTTTGTTCTGTCTCTGTGATTAAATCAGCCAGCAGTGAAAGAGCAGTACTCACGGTCGCGTGCGGTGGGATGTAAACACTGGTCAGGATAAACGAGGAAAACTCCCGCGGCGAGTAGAACGGCTTACAGTTAATGAAAAGCACTTCCACGTCTGGACAGCACATCTTCTTTAACACAGTTACATCCGTACACCACCTCCTGTTAATGTAAAAGCATGTCCCTCCACCGCGCGTTTTCCCCGTTGCCTCCGTGTCGCGATCTGCTCTGTACAGCTGGAAGTCCGGTAGTTGTAATGCGCTGTCCGGAATGGCTTCGTTTAGCCACGTTTCTGTGAAGCACAGCGCAGCAGAGCTGTTAAAGTCCTTATTTATGCGTGTGAGCAGAAGTAATTCCTCCATTTTGTTAGGAAGAGAGCGGAGATTCGCGAGATGAATGCTAGGAAGCGGCATTCTGAAACCGCGCAGTCTGTTTTTGATGAGCGCGCCGGCTCGTTTTTTTCGTCTACGCGTCTTGTAACGTTTAATATAATAATGTAACGTTTAATAATATAAACAAAACCATCAATTCTTTTGTAATTAAATATATATTTGACAATGTTTAAACTTTCAAAAAATAAAAATAAACTTACTCTCCCAAAGGAAATGTTTTTTGCATCAAGCATTTTCACAAATGCTTGAAAAGACATCCCTGGTGATGCCATTTTCAACTCTTGAAATGAGACAAGCACATCTGTTGTAAAGAGTGTACTTGCAGGAATGTTGCCAGGCCAGTAACCACTCATCTGAAGCTCCAACAAAATTGTCTCTCGTGAATGTCCACACACAACACAGGACAATTGGGGCAAGCTAAGATTGTAACGGCCTAAAGACAAAAAACAAGATACATGTTATAAAATGTAAACCATGAGTTTAAAATGTAGAAATTGTAATTTAACAGCATCCTTCCCATTCATAGTAATGAGGGTCACAGGCCTGCCTGCGGAAACTAGAACTGTGCGATCACTGCAATCACAAATATGGGTTGGTATTTCCAAAGGCAGCAGTCAAACTCTGGATAAAGGAAGTTTTAATTAAAACATGTTACCCACAAACCCCTGCATTTATGGAATACAGTACAACAACGTATGTTTACATATATTTATCTTACCAAGATGTTTAATTATAATTTGACCAGCTGCCTAGGAAAGAAACCAGTGGATGGAGGTACAGGCTGTACAAAGTCTGAAATAAGGGAAACCCTATTATGGAGAACAAAGGAGCTGCCATGCCGCTGCTCATCACAGTAAGGAAGTATAAGGGAGACGATCTATACAGTGCACAACAGCTGTATTTGATCTGCACTGTTGACAGACTAGCAGACTTGTATCCACTCTTTCCAAGATGTTATTTATAAGAGAAGACCTAGCTTCTTTCCATCGCTCCTCTCTCTCCAAGAACTCTCTCTCCCTCCCTACTCTTCAAGAACTGTACTTATCCAGAGCAAGCAGAAGGGCTGCCAAAATCACTCTGGACCCCTCACACCCAGCACACTGCCTCTTTGAACTGTTACCTCCTGGTCGACGCTACAGAGCACTGCGCACCAGAACAGCCCGACACAGAAACAGTTTCTTCCCTCAGGCAATCCATCTCATGAACACTTGATGATAACAATCATGGAACCAACATCACTACTTGCAATACACTTTTTACACACACATACACTTATTTAACAACACACTTTACATGTCAATTTGCACATAACAAATACACTTGTTACACACACTTACACTTATTTATCAACACACTTGCCAATTTGCACATAACAGCTGCACATACAACGTTGTATATAGTAATACACCTGTACATACACTTTTCAATTTGTATATTTGCATTTAACACTTCCATTTTTTTAAATATATTTATTGTCTGTTTTTTGTCCTGTCTCTGTAATTCTGTTGCACTGTAGAAGCTCTGTCACGAAAACAAATTCCTCGTATGTGTGAACATACCTGGCAATAAAACTCTTTCTGATTCTGATTCTCATTGCAGTTCTAATTGCCCAGTCTTTGGATGCAGACCGAGGTGCATTATCTTGAATGGCCAAAATATTTTGATCCCCCACTTTCCAACAGCCTCTTCAGCTCTTCCATAGCAGCATCTAATTCAAACCCACAGGAACAAATACTATAGTCATTTACATTAAAGTATATGGGGTTTTGAACCATACTGTGCACAATCTATTGTGGTAAATCTATAGTTGCTGAGGTAAGACATTTCTCACACATATTTCTTAAAGTGTATCAGTTCACTATAATCAATACTACAATATGTTATAGCCTTCACTATTCTAGACTGTACTATACTATAACAGTATCATATACTTTTCTGTAGTATGGCTCAAAAACATTACATTACAACCATATAATTATTTACAACCATAAAATGTCACAATGTAATTTGTAACTGCAAAGTAAAATTTAGTTTTGGAGTATACCATCTGCCTGGGAGGCTTCTGCAGGGCCGACATTAAAGTCACCTTCCCCAGGAACCGGACCTGCTAAAATAGTGAGATAATGAAATAGGTAGAGTACGTAAAGAGTTATGGTTGCACACACCAGATTAGAAGTAAATGGAAACTATTACCGGAAGTGTTCTGGAATCCTCTCAGTCCCAGGCAAAAACAGAACCACAGTTTCACTAATCTAGCAATAACAAACTTTTGATTAGAGATTAGACAAGCTATGCCTGTATTTGATTGGCCAGCAAACTCACCTGACCTAAGACTCATATAATCTGAACAGAAAGATGTGAGACACCAGACCCAACAACACAGAAGAGCTGAAGGTTTTTATCAGAGCAACCTGGGATTCATAAGAGCTCAGCAGTGCCATAAACAGACTTCATGTCATGTCACATTACTGAAGTAAACCATATAAACAAGAACTGATTGCTGTACTTGTTCATACATTTCAGTAGTCCAACATTTGTGTTACAAATCCTTTTTTATTGGTCTTAAGTAATATTACAATTTTCTGAGATACTGATTTCAGTTTTCATTAGCTGTAAGCCACAATGAATTAAAAATGAAATGAAAATGAAAAGAAATAAACACTTGAAATAAATCAGTCTGTGTGCAATGAATCTTTATAATAAATGAGTTTCACTTTTTTTATTGAATTACTGAAATAATCATCCTTTTGATGTCATTCTAATATATTGAGATGCACCTGTATATTATCTGTGATCACATTTTCTAAAGAGATGTCTAGACATGCAGTGTAGAGTACCATTACAACTAGACTAACACTAGAAATGTCTACAGAACACCTGAAGTATAGAGACAAGTGACATTTTATGTTTATGTGAAAACAATTTTATAAACACAGTTTACCTAGTTAATTAGTTAATTTACTCACTGTCAGAGCATCAAAGGTGTAGGTGATTAATTTGGCTTTGACCATCACTTTGTATCATATGAATCCCCAAGAACCATGGGTAAAAATATGTTTTACTGTCCCACTGGAGTACAAGGTACCACCAATGGAACAGGAATCCACGATGCTTTGCTGTACTTTTGGGTGAATTAGGTAGAAAGACTTTGTGCTCTGGAATGTTGAAAGCAACTTAGAACCGGTGACTGAACCTGCACACTGGTAGCAAAGCCCACTGGAAATCCTGAAATTGCACCTGTGAAATAAAAGTTATTTAAAAAAAGATTTGTATATTCAAAGTGATTATAGATGGAAAAGAGAAAAAACTATAAAAATATATATGCCTTATCACATACCCATGTTTTATAGTCTTTTCCTCCAAAATTGCACAAGGAAACACTGAAAGACAAACACTTTAATCTCTGATTTTGAGGCCAGGATGCGCAGATAAGCATGAAAAACCTAAACAAAAAGAAACAAGATCAATAGTTATTACAGTACAATCAGTACACAGTTTTATTCAGTATTAGATTATAAAATTGTTAATATTGAATAAAAAGTAGTACAGATATTAAATTAAAATCACCCAGTAGGTGGCGGTATGACACTATCTTAAGGCATTGATGGATCAGTAAATAATTGATGATGCATTTATAGATGACTTTTTTACCAGGTAACATAAAAAGATTTTAATATACATTTGTTTTACTCATACTGGAACATTTACAAATAATAGGCAATATAAATTTAGATGCATAGCAGCAAAGTAATAAATAAATTCATTATTGAGGAAATAAACTGAATTAATAAGTGAAAAGGTTGAAAATATATACTTTTATTGATAAACAATAGTTTACTCATATTACAAATAACTTAAACAATAATTTTCAAACTCAGAAATCAGTTCGATATTAAAAAAAATAATTTTTGGACACGTCCAATAATTTAATAGACCTAAAATCACAATATGCAATGTTAATATTTTCAGTTGTAAATTTTCCCAAGTATTCCATTCATTCAAAGGTAAACTGGAACTAACAATACACTGATACTTAACAGTATGTTCTTCATTTCCTGAAAAAACAATTAAACATCAACACCAGTTACTACCATTGGTAGTGAAAAAAATATCATTTTAGTTTAGTTTTTTCCTTAAATATCCAAAATATAAAAAGATGCAAGTTATACCTGACACTAAGATGATCACTTTAACTTTGGTTTTATGAAATCTCTCATACTGTTCCTGTTTTAAATGTGTACAAATGCTGAAATTTAGAGACACTCACTAAATATGTGAATCTCAAAACTTCAACCTTAAGCCAAATTTATGCACATTGATTGAAGTGCGTGTAAAAAATAAATAAATAAAAATAAAATTTAAAAAACAGCATGTGCTGGTGAGGCATGTTTATATGCTGTTCTCAAAACGAGCAAACCTGCATCAACATCACCAACATATGCTGTTTTTCACCAGGACGCAGCACACAATCGATCTTAGAATTATAATAACTTAATATAAATTTAATTTTGCTCAAAAATCAGATGGTCACATGCCTAAAAGTTAGAATAGGAAGCACGGCAGCAGTGGAGATTAGAAAAATGCACTTGAGAAATCAATTTTACGTTACATACAATATTGTGTGTTCGTAATTAATACAGGTAGAACACATTGTGTTACATAAATAGCTTTTTTGATGGTATATCGCAGCGATATGCCAATTCAGTGATGCAAATCATGATTCTTATCATCCCTATTATTAGCATAATGTTACAAAACAAGACACACAATTCTACATGATGTGGAAATAACCAACTAAACACATAAAACCACTTGTAACATCCATGGCCGTTAAAAAAACATATAATAGAACTTTAAAAATGCAATAAAGTAAAAAACAGAACTTACCAAGACATTAGCAGGTTAAAGCGTTCCTCCGCTCCGATTCGCTTCACCTCATCAAATGTCTGATCGATCCCATGATTCCGCTCGCGCAAAATTCAAATATCCACGGCTCAATTTGACCAGCATTTGACCCCGATTGAGGCACATCGCGACAGCTTTGACCTTGGTTAAACCTACCGTGGGCGGAGTTAGTGTAAATAGCCTCTGCCAACAACGCGGGCTATTTACACTTAGTGCAAATAGCCACTCCGTTATTAGCTCAGGTTTATCTAATTCTTTTTTTCTTTTCTTTTTTGGACTGAGCATGTAATGAAACAAATAAGAGAAAACTAAGCATTAACTAACAGGAGTTAAATGATTACACATTTGTTTATAACAAATGAAACGTGCCTGTATCTCCTCAAATAAATCTGCGAATAGAAGAACAGCTTTTAGTTTTTGCTTTTTTCCACCTACCATTGTACTAAAATTGGAAATTGGAAAATATTTGTTTTTAATTAGGTTACACATTTTCCCACCCTGCTTATTGTAGCACTGTATTTATTCATTTAAGTTTTATTAATTTGAAACTCAATTACTTGCTTTTTTATACAATTAATATAAATTTATTTTATTACAATTTATTTATTATTTTAATACTTGTTTATTTATTTGTTTTACCTTATTAAATCAATTGTGTGTCAATTATTTTATCATATCTATTAGTTGTATTTTTTTATGGATTCAATTTAATTCTTTGTTTTTTTTACACTAACTAAGTGATTTTAAAAAAAGTTTTAACGAGGACTTAAAACACTTGATAAATCGTTTAAATTTAATTTTGATTTTACGTGTTATGCTTTTTCTCTAATTATGTTCACGGACTGTACCGTACATCTGCAAGCAACTAGTGATGCCTACATGAATTATACTAACATGTCATTTATAGCAGATCTCAGATTGGCTTGTATAGTAAATGTAGACCGTATGCTCTGCAACACCGATCACTAATAACATTATGACCACAATTTGAGAATAATGCCCATTTGCACTTATTATTATTTGCACTTATTAGTCTACTTCAATGCTCGAAGTAACCACTTTATCTAAAAAGGTTGGCTAAGACTCGGATCATTTACTGACTCTGTGCTTTTTGTGGAACAGATGTCGAGACTGTTATGCATTTGTTTTTTGATTGTATGTATGTTAAATATTTCTGGTTTGATGTTGAATGTCTATTTAATATACTAAGTGGTCATACAATTATTATTAAGAAAAGAGACGTCATATTTTACAGAGATAAAAAAGACATATATAAGAATCTCCTGTTAAATCTTTAGATATTATAAGGCAAGTTTCATATACACATGTGTAAATGGTGGAAGCAGAAGCCGAACATCTTCCATTTCACGGCTGATTTAAAAATCTATTTTGAAACTCTTAAAGGACTTTCAAGCCGTAAAGCGACCAGAACTGTGAATATACTTCAAAAGCTAAACTCTTCTTCTCTATGGTAAATGTTGTGTATACCCGCTCTTGTTTTTTACTTGCTTTTTCTTCTTTCTTTTCTTTTTGTTATTCTGTTCAAAGATGTTAAGCTAAAATGTGTAAATCTTATTGTAAGATTTGTTATGCATTTGACAGGAAATACAAAAAAAAAAAAAAAGTCTGTCCAAACAGCTTAAAAAAATAAAT
>CAIGQQ010022353.1:0-16071 GCA_903798035.1 Danio albolineatus
GTCGATGAAATGTGTAAACCCTTAGTTATAAGTAGATCAAGAGTGTGCCCACGATTGTGTGTTGGTCCTTGAACATGCTGAGTCAGATCAAAAGTGTTAAAAACAGTCATAAGTTCTTTTGTAGCATTGATTTCAGGATTATCAATGTGAATATTAATAGCCAAGGAACAACCCCTTTTCCATTTTAATGCCGCGTTTAGATGCATGTACAGTATCTGTATGTGAGAGACCGGGCAAAAGAGTGCTGGATTCAGCTCCGTTGATGCCTCGAGCGGCTGAGTTTCTTTATTAATTTATTTTGGAGATAATCTATACACATATGAATACAACAAAGACATAAAACTTTACAAATTCCACTTTTGAGGGCTCAACACAATTTCATAGATCTGGATAAAATAGCCTAAGCTATATTGAAATCATTTAAAGATATACAAATTTCGGATATAATAAAAACATTAAATAAACCAATAAAAAACAAACAAAAGCTAAAGCGATTTAGGAATATACAGTAAAATATATATGAATTAAACAGTTTTGAGCCATTTTGAACTTTAATTTTACAAAGGAAAAAATATATATATTTTAAAAATAGAATTTTAGTCACGCTAAGCTGATTGTGTTGTTTTACGAATGGGTTATATGCACAGAAGTGTCGTTCAGCAACTGAAATCTTCCAGCGAATGATTGATGTGACTATTTTCAATTTTATAAGAGACCCTTTACAGCATGGATAATGTAGATTTATATTTAGTTTAACAACAACACATCAGTAAATAACGCTTTTCCGCCAAGCCTGCTTTACTGAGGTGAAGTTGCTTTTATATTCACATCACATTGGTTCATTTTTGAACACTGACAACCTGTGACATGGTCTCTATATTGTTTACCATGCTATTTTGAATATTGGACAGAATATTGTCTGAAATAGCACCATAGTCACTTTAGGACAAAGCACATGAGAGAGTGAGACCAGCAATCCTTGCATGCATGAAATATTGCACATGTGCTACACAACTGAAAACGTGCTAGATATAATACAATTTTTCGTTCGGAATTGTTATTTAATTTCGTTCGAATATGATAAAGTACTATAAGGTTTTCTAACTGCCGAATGACATGATCTAGGGGGTTGTCTACTGCGTATACAGTGAACATTCGTGATTTCATGAGGCACGGCTTTGGACGGCAGGAGAGGGACGGTGTTTTCAAAGCTTTTATACTAATGGTTAGCATTTAAGCTACTGCACCTTTAATTGGCCACACATTTCCTTCCTTATTTTTCTGCCTGGTTTGGTACATTATATATTCTCCTCATGTTGCCTGTGTTGTACTGTATTGGCTTGTTATGTGTCAAGAGAAGTGTCTTGTTATTTTTATTTTTTTGTCTTGTTTTGTTTGTTAGCTTTCTTTTTGGTTCTTTTTCCAGTTCGTGCCCAATTGCAGGTCTTTTGTTTACCAGGCCTGTTGGCTATAATTTGGGTCTGTTTTTGGCCAGGACTTGTGTTTATTATTATATTTGTTAATACATATTTTTAAACCTCTTTTGTTGCTCTGCATGTGGCAAAACGTGACGATTTATTACAAAAAAATATGAATGTCTACTGTAACTTTAGTGGTTTTCACAGAAAAAAAAACTAATTTCTTGCTATTTTTTCCCCAATTTGAAACACACTGCAATATAAAACTCCAAGTGATCACATATAGCCTCAATACAGGGATTTTTGATTAATCCGAATGCAGCTCCTGTTTGTTTGTCTGATGTTGCATCTGTGCATCTGTTTTCAACATCTCTGGCATCTGTTAACACTGCTACTCCAGATCCACTCAGGGCTTTGCGCTTATTGGTCACACCATCAGCACTCACCAAGCAGGCAGTGAACTCTTTGTGTTCAGTGAGGACAGAAAAATTACTCTCAAGTTTTTCTGGTTTGAATACTAGTATATTTTAAATGCTGTACATAAAACAGCTCATAAAACAGAAGACCTTTTAGTGCTTTAAGGCCACAGTAAATGAACTTTTACTGGTGTGTGTGTGTGTGTGTGTGTGGTTTTACTCACCAATATTCGCATGCTTGAGCAGACGACAAATTCTGGCCTCTCGTTCCAGTTTTTGATGATCTAAAAGGCAATAAAAGACATGTTGAAAAAAACACTAAAACAAATCTCTTCTGTAAGCATCTGAATATTTAACTAGAGTTCAGATAATCACATTTCAGCTGTTCTCAATGTTTACTGAAAATAGAAAAAAAGGGAATATCGCACAACAGATACACTAGGTTATGGCTCTGAACTCTGCTATCTTTGATTTACTGTTTAATGACATCTTAGGGAAAACCCAAATGGCCATAAATGTTTTCTTTAGCCATTCCACTGAAGTCAAGTACAACAGACACTATATACAAACAAGCAGGTCTTTTTCATTTACGAAATGATGGATTTATATATTTGAGAATATATATATGTATATATGTGTGTGTGTATGTAAATATATACACAAACTTCTTCTTGTTCATCTTCCTCCCTCCCTCATTTATTCATTCATTTCTTTCTCTCTTTGACTGATATTTGAATCTAGTTGTCATGATCCCCAGCAATCTAATCCTTGCGGATCAATGGAGAACTACCCATCTGTCACTGAACTGGACTACAAATACTATCATGCACTTCACACACACCAGTTCCTGATTCCGTCTGATTACACAAACACATCTGGTAACCCATCATGGACTGATTACCTGGACTTTATATTCACCTCTCTCTCTCTCACACACACACACACACACACACACACACACACATTGCTGAGTCTTGTTAACCTGTAGCATTATGAAGTGTTTTCCTGGTCTTGTCCTGTGTTTTTTTTTTGCCTTGTTTTCTCGTTTAAAGGGCACATACATGACCCCTTTTTTATATTTAATATAAGTCTTTTGTGTCAGCAGAATTTGTCTGTAAAGTTTCAGCTCAAAATACCCATCAGATTATTAATTATAGCTCTCTAAAGTCCTTCCATTACAACTTTTTGCTGTTTTTGGCGCTGACCCTTTAAGAATAGTCCTCCCCGCCCACCGTTCCCGTCAGCGTGCCTCAATCTCCGCCCTCGGCTGCGTCAGACAGAAAGACTTAACAGGAACAGATGTAAAGGGAGCAGATCTCACTACGTTTGAGAAATACAACAGTAAGAACTTTACCAAAGACTGTTTAATGTGTTTGTTAAGGAGTTGCAATGATGAGTCACATACAATGCAGTTAGAGTTTGTTCACGCACGTACGCGCGCGCGCACACACACACACACATAGACAGCGCGCGCGTTGAGCTTTGCACTGCTTTGGCAAGCAAATGTAAAAGGATACGGGTTAATATCCACTGCTGTATGGATATCTGGTATGTTAATGTACACAATAAACCTGATTTAATGTCCACAAACAGAGATTGAAGCGTCTTTTTTTGCTGACACACGGCTGTGGTGATGAAGTAAAGCTGAAGTAAATGGCTGTAGTTCATTACAAACATGCACTGTTTTAAACACATGTTAAACTTAAACTCACTCTTGATCACATTCGATAGTGATTAATGACCTTCGCGAACTGAACAGACCTTTTATTGCTTTACTGCTTTGCGCACGTCCTGTCTTGTTGTTATGATTATACACGTTACTACGGAGACATGTATATACGCAGCTGTCAATCAATTCGGTGGGTGGGGGGACTGCACTCCTACGTCAAGTTGCAGTCGATCTCAAAAACGCTCCAATTGGTTCACCGTTTTTATGCTGTTAAATTGAAAAAAAAAAGGACTGGGTGTGTTTATATCACCCCAAAATGACCGTCTATACACTATAACTACACATATGACTGTCCAAACAGCTTAAAAAGTAGATTTTTCATCAAAGGTGCCCTTTAAGCTATTGTGCCACCTATACTGACCATTTGCCTGTTTCTGACTACACTTCTTAATTTCCCTTACGATTCAGTTGGTACCTGTTTGACCATTGCCTGTCTGATCAACTACTTTCTTTAATAAACTGTGTGTGGATCCTCGTCTCCGTTGTCCAGTGTTACACAAGGAATTACTACTGTAAAGAGAGAGTGGTGTTGTAGCAAAAGGTAGAATGCCAAATAAAGTTATAATCAGGGTAGAGATTGAGATTAGATTCAGACCTTTTCTGAAGCACAAATGAGAGAAAATGGAGAGAAAGAGAAAATGAGAATATGCTTGTGTATATACAGTATGTGCATAGTGCTAAACTGCACAATTGTGCAAAACACAGATAATGATGGATTTATGCCACTAGCACCCCACAGCCTGTGATAGCCCGGAGCCTTAAGCTGAGAGACCTGAAGCTACCATACAAACTGGAAAAGACATGAAAAGGGCACTGCAAATGGAAATGATAGACAATGGGATTGAATAGGTGCCAATAATAGGGCTGGACACTTAATCCATAATCCAATGACAATTTAGCAAAAGCCAAAACTTGTCAGGAAAGCACAGTTCTAGTTTTCTATTTCTAAAGGCCAGAGAACGCTTTTGTGCAAAAACTCCAAACACACACTGAAGAAGGAAATCCCTAACTGTAGGTATGTTTAATCTGACATATCTATAAAAATATGCTTTGTTTTACTAATACAAGTCTTACCTTCAAATGTGACCATGAACAATATGCACAAAGATAAATGTGACGGCAAGAGCAATCGGGGTAATTTATTAAAAAACATTATCAAAAATGTCAAAAGTAGTCTAAAGTCATATTTACACAGCAGATTAAAGCAGCGCTAAAATGGGTCTTTCTGCTCAGACATGAAATTGGTTGGGTCTGACCCACATCAGTCTGTAACGGTGGCAGTGTAAAATTCAGTGTAAGTCATTGATTTGTTTAACAGTGAAGAAAAAAGAAATAAATTATTATAATTTTTTTTTTACTTAAAAAAAAAAAAACAGGTCTCTTGGTTTGGTACTCTGTGACATAAACACTCAGCCATTTGACACACATGAGTGTTGAAAGAGACTGTAGAACCTTGGAAAACAAAACAATATATATACGTATATATACAGATGTCTCTAGTTCAAAACGCCCTAATTACCGCCATTCTTCCCGCCGCGGCGGCGTTAAAAAGTGCGCCAACAGCTTTTGGCCGCTGGGTGGCGCCTTAACCATAGGTTTTCAGCTTTGCCTTTTCACAATAGGATGACACTATGAGTGTGTACTGTAGCATATGTGAAAGGGTTTGTTCAATGAAGTTATAATTTTGTTGGTTTGTTTTAGTTTTCTTAGCAATGATTTTACACTATAGAAAAGATAGAATCCATGGTGAGATGTAGCCCTAGGCTGCTAAAATTAAGCAAATATAAGAATTAAGTTCTTTAGCCTTTATATTGCCCTAATAAATTGCGTTGGGGTGAAAAGAAGGTTTTGATTTGTTTGACTATCATGGTTTGTTTGACCATCATGCGCACAAGATATGAAAATCGCGGCACAGCACAAAATAATAAAAAGGTTATCGAGCCGATGGAGCGCATCCACTGATCGCAGTTTCACTTGCTTTATCAACAATTATTATTTATTATAGGCTAGGTTACAAATATTTGACCAACTGCCACTACACGTTAAACACTCTTGTGCGCTCAAAATAGGTTCCCTTTTGCTGTTAGTGGTTTATGAAGTTAACCGCATGTTCATTCTCTCCTCGTTTCTCTTTCACATGCATGCAGCGCGAACAACCTGCATAAGGAAAAAAAATCTGCTTGTTTAAAAGAGCGCATTATATCCACGAATGTCTAATAATTATAATATTAAGCTAATAATATATCCATAATGCTGGGATGCGTTGTGCTTTGACTGGATATCTAGTTCAAAAGCAAAAATTATTATTTGTTGCACGGCATAGGCTAGCCTATAGTGTGGAAAAATATAATTCGCAATGCAAGACATCTTGGTCTGCATATCACTATGAAAAAAAATATATATTATAGCTGGCCTGTTTCGGCTTCGGTCTACGGGACAAAATGTTTTTGTTTTGTTTTTTACACTGTATGCTATTCTATCCCATATCCTAAACATAGCCAACATAAAATATTAATATTTTAAGTTTCTAAAAGCACATTTTAATGTTTATTGGCTACACATCTGGGTCATAAATACTGCACACAGTATAATGCTGCTAATGAAAAAATATATACAATTTAAGCTCATTATAAATTAGCTTATATATATATTTTTATATTTCCCAGAGATGGGTTACAGCTGGAAGGGCATCCGCTGTGTAAAACATATGCTGGATAAGTTGGCAGTTCTGTGGCGACCCCAAATTAATAAAGGGTCTAAGCCGAAAAGAAAATGAATTAGTGAATGAATTAATATATTTATATATTTGTTAAAACGCGATTCTCCTTAGATAATCTCTTTATGCTTGCAGGACGTTGTCACTGCCAGAGGGAATAACTTTATGAATAGTCTACTTATAATTGCTTATTATTATTATTATTATTATTATTATTATTATTATTAGTAGTAGTAGTAGTAGTAGTAGTAGTTGTAGTAGTAGTAGTACTATTACTATTATTAAAACTGGTAACTGTTGCACATATACAGTGTAGAAAATGCTAATAAATGAAACCGCTGCAGCCATTTTAAACTTTCATTTTACAAAAGCCTATATCTGAAAAAAAAAAATTCTAAACAATAAACAACGGAGTTTTGAAAATATTTTTATAAAGTATTTGGATACGATGATATTAATCAAATCGTGCAAACAGGGCATTTTTGGATGAGTGAAAATATTACTCTACACACTGAATTGTAAATAAATCATATGAATATTTTCATATTAGTCAGTAATATTACTGAAATTAATTAAAAACTGAAAAAAATATACATTTACACATATTTGCACCAGTAAATAAACAGAAGCCGAAAAGAAAATGAATGAATTACTCAAGATAACCGCATAATATGCAACATCCTTAAATATAGCATAAATAGATTATCTAAGGAGAATCGCGTTTTAACAAATATATAAATATATTTATTCATTCACTCATTCATTTTCTTTTTGGCTTAGTCCCTTTATTAATTTGGGGTCGCCACAGAACCGCCAACTTATCCAGCATAGCCTATGTTTTACACAGCGGATGCCCTTCCAGCTGTAACCCATCTCTGGGAAATAAAAAATATATATAAGCTAATTTATAATGAGCTTAAATTGTATATATAGTTTTTCATTAGCGGCGTTATTCTGTGTGCCGTATTTATGACCCAGATGTGTAACCAATGAACATTCAAATGTGCTTTTAGAAACTTAAAATATTAATATTTAATATTGGCTATGTTTAGGATATGGGATAGAATAGCATACAGTGTAAAAAAAAAACATTTTGTCCCGTAGACCGAAGCCGAAATAGGCCGGCTATAAGATTTTTTTTTTCATAGTGATATGCAGACCAGGATGTCGCTGCATTGTAAATTATATTTTCCACACTATAGGCTAGCCCATGCCGTGCAACAAATAATAATTTTTGCTTTTGAACTAGATATCAGTATTAGTTCATTCCAGAAGTTGAAACATAAGAAGGCCTGTAATGTAGGTCTGTTTGTGTCTCCGTCTGTTTGTGTCTCCATGTATGTCTGTTTGTGTCTCCATGTTTGTGAAAAATACCAGAGACCAACTCAATACCCTTCCCCCAACTCAAACCAAATGTTTGGGCCAATAATGACGCAGCCTGCCAGTAAAGGTTGTCGAGTATTTTTGTCAGGTTTAAAAGGTGTGTTTGTGTGTTAATACGGTCGTGTTTGATGCCTGTATGTGAGAGAGACGGGGCGAAATAGCGCTCTTCACAGCTCTGTTGATGCCGCGAGCGGCCGGGTTTCTTTATTTATTTTGGAGATAACACAAAATATGAATACAACAGAAAGACATAAATCTTTACTAATTACGTGTCCACTTTTGTAGGCTCAACACAATAGTGTCATAGCCTATAAACAGCCTATGAAAATCATTAAATGATCTATAAAAAGAGGAATAAATATCGGATATAAAATCACACTAAATAAATAAATAAAACAAACAAAAAACAAACAAAGCTAAAACAATGTTGGTATATACTATACAAATTAATTAAACCGTTTCAATTCATTTTAAACTTCCATTTTACAAAAGCCTGTCTGAAAAAAAGATCTGAGATATTTTCTAAAAACAATAAACAATGGAGGAGTTTAGAAATATTATTTATAAAGCATTTGGATACAATTATATGAATCAAATCGTGCAAACAGAGCATTTTATGGGTGAGTGAAACCAGAAACTATGCCTTCTTATCTAGCAATTATTATTATTATTATTATTATTATTATTATTATTATTATTATTATTATCAGGCTATTTTCTGTAGGCTACCAGTCCCTGTAACCAATTCCGTGTTTTTCGGGTTGTTGTTTTTTTCGGTTAAAGCTCAATCCACATTAACACAACAATGGCAAAACATTTGGTGTGAGATGGGGGAAGGGGGTCTCCAGTATTATTCACAAACCTGGAGCGACAAAATCTCGGTTAGGCTACAAATCTTTTACCTTCATTTACCTTCTTATGTTTCTATGCTCTGCAACTTCTGGAATGAACTATGTTAATTCAAATATCTATATTAGGCTATAGGCCTATTAGAAAAAAAGCTTGAAAAAAGCTTTTCTAAGAAAATTATAGTGAAAGACTACATTGATTATTGAAAATCTATAATTTTATCAACCTACCCATTCAATGCCACATTTTCTTTGCAAATTGATGTTGGTGTCATGAAATATGGTTTGCACTCGTCAGAATTATAATTTTTTTTACGTCAAAAACACAAAACATAACTGAAGTGCTGCTTGCTGATCCGAGCTACAACAGCAGAGAATTCCGCGGGGTCCTAAAGCCTTCATCCGACAGTTATTTTCAAATATGCACAATGCAAACCAAACAGACATGCCAGTGTCATGGCATAGGCTAACAAACAGCAGGGTTTCTGCAGATATCATAATGTCAGACTTAAGACTTTTTAAAACCATTAAGTATTAAATTTAAGACCTACATTACAATATTAGAAATGAAAAATCACAAAATTTGTGGTAAAATAAAATTATTTAAATTGAACAGTAATATTAAAACTCATCCCTCAGGGTTTTCCAAACTTTAACAAAACACTTTCCTCCTTTCCATGGCTGTTGCAATTTCTAGCCAAGAATTACTGGTAATCTGGTTATCTCTATGATGATCACGCATGATCGGATCGTTAAGATGTCTGTACAGTCGTACCTGTTTCAGACAAAATCTTTTCAAACTGTTTTATATTCAACTCAAATTAAACGCGGCGCCGAAATTACGTTGCGCGCACCCAAAGCTAACCTCCGCAAACACAGCGACGACGTCACATTCGCGCGCGCACTGGGCTCAGTAACAGAAAGCTGATTGGCTATTGCATGTTGGTCTCATTTGTAGTTGTAATACCCCAAATTACAGTAGGAGTAGTGAAACAAAGAACTACAACACCACCAAAACCAAGCAACAACAAAAAATAATTTAAATGAGCATTAGATGTAGCGTTACACGGACATCGGGAAAATAAGACCTGTGCAAAAATATTTTAAGACCTAGAACAGCGAGTTTAGGACTTTTTAAGGCCTAGAATCTAGATTTTTAAATCTTAGACTTTTTAAGACCCCGCGGAAACCCTGCCAGACGGCACAGCAGGTTTTATCCACTTATTTTATGCGCTTTTTGGATATGCACATAAAAAACGGTTGTTGGAAACGCCGTGATGCGCATATATTTTGAAAATGTGTGTGAATGGACAAGCCAGCGGGCTGAGCACATTGTAATACATCTAAAGTGTTGTTTTGGTCATTCTAAAACGCCTTAACCATTTCAGTATTAGTGTTATTATAATATTAATTATCTCCAGAATTGTCAGCGTCTGCACAACGCCTTCAAACGACACCACACGTTCACTGCGTATCAGGGTTGACTTCTGAGTTGCAAGTCATTTATTAAATTAATATATTCACGCAACTTCTCCTTTACGAGTTCCGTCACGTGTGTGACACGGCCCATAGGAGCACATAATTTAGATCTTCTGTCATCTCAGTAGGTGCTGCCATTAATGTCAGAGTCAGGTTATCAAAAAATAGGCTGCATATTTACTTATGAGTTGGTCACGGGTGGATATATGACCAGTCACTGGCTATGCAATCTTTAACTACCTTCTCTAAAATATTAAGCAATTTTTAATAATTTATGGGATGAGTATCAATAATATTTGCAAATGCATGTTCTGTCATCCACGCACTCTATTAATGTATATGCAGTTTTACATCTACAAACGAATAGCTTTCCACCTGAGTCTGTGAATTAAAGATTTGCACAAACAAAAACATGTTCGTAAAAACAAATATTATGTTTTGCCTTCATGCATCTTAATTTTCATGTTCGAAAAGTAAGCTTTGCATTTGTGGATCAGGTGATGCGCGTGTGTGAATTGACTTTTTGTTTGAATATACTGCCGGCTTCGTTTGAATTTTGACACTTTCTTGTCGCGGTTTTGAAGCTTTTTAAGAGTAAATACAAACAACTTTACATGGAAAAGCCACAACGTTCTTATGCAATGTGAAAACATCTACCTAACGATTTGAGAATTATACAATCCTGCATTACTACACTTGAGTCTGAAAAAGTCCGATTTAAATAAATGTGCAGCATTTGTAAAAACAGAGTTGTATTTGTGAATACATATGCTCTCTTTTGTGTACGTGAATCATCATTTGCGCACGTGCAGATCAGCTCTTTATCCGCCTGCAACTCTCGATACGCGCCCGACTCTTGATCCACTTGCAAATGTAATGCAATTTACCAAGTGACATTCACAGAATCAGGTGGAAAGCTATTCGTATGTGGATGTAAACCTGCATATACAACATTAATCCAGCGCGTGGATGACAGAACATGCATTTGCAAATAATAATACTAATTAATCCCATATTATTTCGTGCCCTCTCATTGTTGGTACGCACAGCCGGTGTTCTGACGATCTGTACCTCATTCCTCATCGGTACCTCATCAGAATGTGCTACCGGTAGCTCAATCTGTCATATTTCATCTAAAAAAACAGGTTTAGCACATCTTGTCAGATTCAAATGTCTATAAGAAAGAACTACCACAGTAAATACCACTGCTTTCATTCTTTCATTCTTTTCATTCTGTAAAAGCCTGCCCTGCTTATTCAAATGTGTAATTAATAGTAAAAACAGTTTAATACAGGCCTCTCTGAAAATGTGAATATTTAACTATACTTCGGCTGTTTTATTTAACAAATCAACACAATATCGCGGCAATTCGGTTTTGGCGCTTTAGCGGTTTTGAAGCGCATCTCGGAAGGTTATTCGTTATTCTTGTTTATAGTAGTTCACTGACCAACGAAAAATACATGACAATTAAGATACAAATTTTAGCTAACGAAATTCGTTTTAAAAAGATATTTTATCCAAGAAACATATACGAACTTGTTTTTTTTTTACCCGTCCAACTGTGCAGTGATGATTTGTTCCGCTCCGTGTAAAATAAGGATTTAATTAATGCTTCACTGCTTCACAGCTGCTGATATGCTTTCACTTCATATTCAGGCAAGAAAGTGTTTAATAGCAACATTGGCAGGAAAATATACATTTAGATTTCAAACAAATATATTAATATTAAAAAAGAAAACATAAAAGTTTGATCCTGTGAATGTCATAGGCTACCAAATGCCTTTAATGTAGTTATTAGTTGTCAGCCAGCAACAGTGTTTATTGAAACTGAAATAAGATTTTAAAAAAATAAATTGCCATAAGAAATGTTATGATAGCAACACATGCTTTGGGAAATAATGTTGGTCGTAGACGTCATGGGATGACTGATTGCAGAGGATCGTGTAGTCTGGCACATCTGTTACCTACGACGAGTCAAGATTTTATCAAGAAAAAATCGTATAATCTGACATAGTGACTTTCGTAACCGACAATAAAAATCGTGTGATCTGACCTGGGCTTAAGTTCTCACTCTGTCTGTATAAACATACTTGCTGTATTTTAATATAGGTATTTTTTCTGGATGAGTAAGCTCTAACTTTTGACAACCTTTTCTTTTTTTACGCGGTTATGCGCGCATTATATTTCACACGCAAAGTGCAAAGTAACTAAGATTGAAATCACAATACAAAACATACTGAGCCATTACAAGTAAAAAAAGTATATTTGATAGACGGCGTCAAACATGCTCCGGACAGACTTAAAACATTAATATTTCCATAGGCTATATGACACTTAATAGGTAGGCCTAATGCCCCTTTATTTAAGATAATAATTTCAGGATGTTGCACATTATTCGCTAATAAAAAAATATAGGCAGTAATAAATATAGGCTATAGTTTAGTCTGTATTTCGTTGCGCTCAGCAGCTATAATAAAATTTCGTTTTTACATTTACCACCTCATATAAAAATATGAACACTTGTTTAAGAACATACACATTTTTGCTGTTTTAATCTGCTTAAGGTAGGTTAGTTTATTTTTATGTTTTATTTTTTATGTTAAAACGTAAGTGAAAAAGCTTATTGGGTAACTGTCTTAGTCACTTTAAAATATTAAACACTGTACATCTCTCTATTTTTAGGCTAAAACACTGCTTTATATATTTATTTATTTAGGCCTATTTGTATGTGTGTTTGTATCTACTTTAATTTTAGTTGTCGTTTATTTTAGTGGTCTTTTATTTCTTTAATTTTAACTTTTCCAAAATGAATCTTCATTTCATTTAACACATTTACAATAATGATAAAGCTGTTAAGAAGTTTTTAATGATTAATGAAGCAATTATAATGTTTTGTCCTAGCCGCGATACCGAGAGAAAAAGTAAATAATATATTAATTAATATGAACTACTCAGGCACGCGCATTGAACCGCCAGTGACAGAAACAGAAATGAATTAAAATAATATAGCCCCCTTTACAGGCCTATAAAATAGCAGACAGACTGTTTTGATGAGCTGTTTTATTTTTTTATACCTCAAATGTATTTTAATATAATTTTGATGAATTAGCTTTAACTTTTGACTGCCTTTTTCCTTTTTTTATGCTGTTATGCCACATTACATCACTGGTAATGTCTTTAAGTAAATAAACATTTAGGCCTATTTAATTATTCAATTAATATTTATTTAATCTCTCTATTTTAGGCTAAAACACTGCTTTATATATTTATTTATTTAGGCCTATTTGTAGGCTATATGTGTTTGGATCTACTTTCATTTTAGTTGGCGTTTAGTTTAGTGGTCTTTTATTTCTTTAATTTTACCTTTTCCAAAATGAATCTTCATTTCATTTAACACATTTACAATAATGATAAAGCTGTTAAGAAGTTTTTAATGTTTAATGAAGCAATTATAATGTTTTGTCCTATTATTTCATCTTCAGAAGTAGCGGAGTATTTACAGCCACTGTATATTTCTGCCCGGTCGCATCCCGTCCCCTTGTGCCCCCTGGCGGCAAAGTCGCAAACTGCGGTCATCCCTTAAAATATGTTATCCCGCGGCGGCGGTAATGTCCATATTAAAGTAGTACCTACTGTAGGTGCTCAATGTACCAACACGTCAGATCTTTACACAGAAACTGTTCACTGTTAACAGAAACATCACTGTTGATAACAAGAATTTTGTAAATCTGCCTAAAATCAGGTAGCCCTGAACAAGCACCAACAGATAGAACCATATCTGGATTGTACTTGATTCCATCGATGATTACAGATGATGGAGAGAGGACAGTGTTCTGAATCGCATATGTCTGTTTTAGGAATTCCTGAATATTTTCAGGGAAAGTTGTAATCAGAGTACCCTTCACTTTCTCAGTTTGAATTGATGGTTTGAAAAGGGAAGGCGTGTCAATGTAGTATGCCATCAGTCTTTGATGCCGAACAGCCAAAGTCTGAGGAACATTTTTGAGGTTTTTGGTGTCACGGATGGTCTGTTTGAAAAATTTGTGTTTTCCTTCGAAGCACATTGTCCACACATCTCTTAGCGGTCCATACATTCCAATGAGGTGTGGATAATGCTCTATGTAATGGTGTTTAGGGCGGAGCATAAAGTGAGGAAAGACTATCAAAAGTAAATCTCTGTGTTCCGCAATTTTTGCATCTAGAAAATCAAGATAATCCTCAGTGAACCTGAATGCCATTGCCAATTCTAAAATGTCTTTCAGAAGTAACAATATTTCCCATGTTTGATCTTTCTCAGGGATATCCATGCCAATCACGAGGGGGAAAAGCCTAATTAATGCCCAGTTTTCATGGGAATTACCCCCAATGGAACCTCTAGAGGCAAATGTGGCTGGGATGATTTGACGTTGATCAACTCTGTCAGAGAATTTATAGGGAAACTGCTTGATTGGACGATTCAGGGATATACGAGAGATTAACTTCCTTGAAACCAAATCATTAATGCATAAGAACATTTCAACAGGGATGATACCTTCCATGAGATCGTGCATTATGTCAGGTGGAAAACCACCAACTGTGTGAAAACTTTCCAACCCTTCACTCAAAACACACTCTCCCTTTACACCATACTGCTTCACCAAACTTTCATCATGTAACACTTCAGCAACTTGCCTGTCATGCTCCTCTTTGGTTCTCAATTGGAACGCTCCTGACTGGACCCCCTTTTCTTGGATTTCACACCTCCTAGCAAAGCAAAATCGACATGGGTGTTTAACAGTGAAACTCTCCTGTAATCCAGCCAAGGAATGAGCACCTAGATTATCAGATAACATGAAAAGTACACTTCCTTTTACACAATGCCCTAACTGTTCAATGTATACACCATGTTTTTCAAGAGTTTCAAGGTCTTGAACAAATGGGTGCAAGACATCTGTGTAACCAAACTGTTTTACAGTGTTTGCTCTGCACAAAATTGCTAACTGAATTGATTGAAGTGATGAGCGATCTTTTGCAGGAAGATTGGCTAGCACCCAATAAAGATCAAACATTTTATGTTTTTTTCTTGAGGTGCCAAGGGGATTAGCAAGCTCAAATTCATCAACATACATACCAAGCACAATCCTGAAGTCCTCTGTGTTAAAAAAGTCATTTTCTTGATAGTGTCTACCATCTCTGTAAGACTTGTACTCATTATGTGAACGATCACTAAAAAGGACCTTATTTATAATGTCAGTTCTGTACAGAAGTTTTTGCAACATTTGCAAAACTGGAACATAAGAGACTGTTTCTGTATCAAGCTTGTATTCCACTGGCATTACAACTGGAAATTCATTTTCAAAATATGACGCTCTTCTGCTGATGGTGGAAAGAGGTTCGCCAGCTTTTGTCATATTCAAAATTGGGTTGCTATCTTTTACTGTAGTCACTATGTTCCTCACTAAGGCATCACAATTACTGAGTCCATGTTGAAGGAGAATCTGCTGAACAGCATGATAGACAATGGGCTCTGACAGATAAAATCTGATTAATTTGTTCAATTACTTCCTGCGTAGCTAAATCAGAAATATGCAAAATAGCCTGCATTTTGAGAAAAAGTGAAGCAAAATAATGCTCCAGTTGCTGCTGCAAAACATCAAGATTTTCATTTTCAGCATCTACTTCCTCCAAATGTCCATCTACAGTATCAGGACACAGAGGCTCTTGTTGCTCACTTATAGTTGCATTGGGAGGAACAGCATGAAAGAGAATTTCAGGTTTAAAATGCCTCTGATCAAGTGCTCCATGTTCTCTGCATTTATGGGAATTAAATGTTGAATACACATTGCTCTTAAAATTGCAATTTTTGTATGGGCATTGTACCATTTCATGATTTTTGAGGTGCTGTCGCAAATGTGACAAAAAATTGATTCTGTACAGGGCTCCTCAAAACTGCAAAGTAGGCAGTGAAATATCAACGAGGCCTCGTCACATGTACTAGTCTGCACTCTTAAAAAAAAAGGTTCCTTGAGGTTCTATATAGAACCCTAGGGTTCTATACTTGGCCAGTAGAACCTTTTACCCAAAAAATGGTTCTATTTAGAAC
>CAIGQQ010022357.1:0-15668 GCA_903798035.1 Danio albolineatus
CAACATACCGTACTTTGTATTTGTCTGACCCATCACTATTTGTCTTAATATCAAAAACAATTTACCCCCCTCTAGATCTTTGCCTTCAGGTAGTTTGGTAAGAGTATAGGTTGCAGTTTCTTTTAACGACTGCATTTCTCCATCCACAGCTTTAACCCATTCACTTGCATTCACTGGTGTTACTGCCTCTTTGTATGTTTGTGGTACATTACACTCGAGTCTATATCAATAACCGATGCTGACCACATCACCTTCAAATCCACAAGCATAACCACTTAAATAAGCTCACAGGATATCTCCACATTCTGGTTCATCTTCCACCAGTTTGTCTTCAATGACGTCTTCCTTAGCACTCTGTGGGCTCAACTCTGGTTCCTATTCCTCTCTCTATTATCATGCATCTAGCCATTTCAAATGTTCTCCAATTTCATTCAGCAGTGTCATTTTGGTGCCAAGAATAGTGCTGATGCCTCATGTCTAATTCTACTCTTACTTAGAAGTATTTGACACTTTCTCCCTGTGAATTCTGTACTATTGTCAGACCTGATATGTTTGACCCGTTCCATATGGAGACACATCGGCCAGGAATTTTTCAGAAATAATACAAAAACTAGAATAGTCGTCTGTGAAGGATTATGCATACTTATGACCATCTTTGGACACTGGGTCTATAAGCACAGCTAAATCAGTGTGCACCATTTCTAGAGCTGCTTAGGCTCTTTCATCTGGCCCTCTATTTCTGGCTGTCTATTTCTAGTATGGACCAACTTTCCCTGTGTGCACAATGTGGAATGGCTTTATCTCTCTTACACTTAATTACCATATTTGTCCCAGAAGCAATGGATTTCAAAGCTTCATTTTCAAGACTTATGGGGCTCATGTTCCTATGAAATATAAAATAGGTTGAAACTTATTTGGGCTACAGTCCATTTGCAGGATATAAACAATATTTATCAACCAAATAAACAAACAAAAAACTACATAGTTGTAAAGAAGCTCATAAAATTACTGAAGAACTTAATACATCTTTGAACAATGCACACACACATGATTAGATTTTATACATTGTATAATGTAAGCATTGAGCTGTTATTTTAGTGTAAATTCAGAATGTGCCACTTACCTTTTCAGTCTTCAGTGAAGAAGTAGGATGAGAAATGGTCTCAGTAGGCTTTTCCTTGAATGTTGTTGTTGGTTAATAATCCCAGTGTGGGAATCTACAAATGTAGTTTGTCCTCCAAAATTGTTCTCTTTACTCAGCAAAATAAGACAATGAAGATTTCTTCAGGAACCCGGAATATATAGATACAACCCTGCCGAGCAACTGGATCTGGAATGTGATTGGATAAGACTCAATTGGCCACCATTAATGGCGGTATAAAGATGCAAATGAGCAGTGGGGGAGCAGTGAAGACTCAAGCCACATTACTGTGGGGGAGGGGAAGTTCAGCAGCTTTACGAACCATAGTTTTACAGAGAAATAATGATGTACTGGGAAAATAAATTGACTTTAGCCATCTTCATTTGTGTTGGTGCTGTTGTTGTGTTGTGGGCCTATTGATGGAAGCTTTGCCAAAACATTTCATGCTCTTTTGGTAAAAGTGTTTAGTAGTACTTTTAAACATATTTTATGTTGATTCATGTTGTGGCTGCTGCATTTTGTAGTCAATTTTGATACACTTATGTTGAGGTATTTTGATTTGAAACACTTTTCAATGTATTTTTCCCAAGCCTGATATATATAAGGTTTAACACGGTTTGGAAATGTCAAGGTTTTAAAACCGCAAAACTTTTAGTTTTACCGATCCTAAGATATAAGTAAGGGTTATCCTAATATATCCAAAGATGCCATTTTAAATTGTAAAGAAATCTGCGTTTTGAACAAATGAACAAATGAAGACAGCAGAAGTCAATAATTCATTTTCATTATTTAGCCTGACATGTTTACTGCTCCAAAATGTTTCTTAAATAAAATATATTTTGCTCAAAGGGAAAAAAATGTTTTTTACCCAGACATTTAAAGAGAATCTATTTTAGAGCAGTGACCAGAATATTGAGAAACTTTGATAGTTTTATCCAAGGTTATCATACCGTCAGAATCTTATACCGACCCATGCCTACAATGGAATACACAGGAGTAATTGTATTAGCCTAGACCAACAGGTCAACAAAACTTCTGGCAGTAATTTGCAAAAGCTTGCATTTGACTATTAACACCAACATTATGGTTTAGAACAATAACTTTCTAACGAGACCATTCATATATCCACAGCAAAACAGAAGCAAATTAGACATTAACACTCACTCCAGCCATTAGGAGTTCAGATCAGTAATCATGGAAGAACAAGCTGTTAACGAGACTTTTCATACCTCCATCACTCAGCAACATTAGCAAATTAGTAACGTTAACACCTTTTTCAGCCGGCCCTTGAGAGTTTAGATCAGTATTCATCTAAGAACAAAACATATTTCAATAAAATGTCTTTATATATGTATATTATTTAAAATATATTTTGTTCTTACTAACAATATAAGCATAAATATATTAAGAATACAATCAACATTTAAACTTTCAGCTTACATACAAATGAATTAACTTTAAAAGATTAAATTAAAATAGCCAATAACTCAGGAAACAGTCGTTTCTAATTCTTCAAGAGTCCAGGTCCACTTGAGAGGTCTCCATGACCTCTGACCTGGCTGGGTAGATCCTGAGGAAAAAAATCATTCGGCATACAGAAAAACAATCACACACAGATTACTCCAGTTTTACTCTGAAGAGGGATGACACTGAGGTCATCATATAATCTAGACTCGTAAACATTCATCTTTATTAATAATCAGAAGACATAAGAAAGGTTATGTGTTACTCCATCCAGCAGACATCCATCAATAAACCCACGCCATCAGTACATACTCTACATGAAAAAAAATATATATTAATTGTTTTCTTTTTTTATCTTTATCACCAAACTAAGCATAAATACACTCTAACGTGTTACAAGTGTCTTTTTTTTATCTTGGTGAATTTCATGACCCTAACACACACTCTTATAATTTTACACTTCATCAGAAATCACTATTCACTACATATAGATTTAATTTAGCTTTTATCTTTGAATAGAGACTAAACAATTGACTGTCATTTAACTTTATTTATTTTATCCTTGTCCTATCCTTTGTTTTTTGCTTTGTTAATCTGTTTCATATGTATATTTTCACCTAAATTGTGTATTTTAAATAGATTTTCCTTGTATGTGTACTGTTTCAAACTTTTAAATGTGCAATCCTTTAAAAGAAAGAAAAATACACTTCATTATTTAAAACATATAAAGCTCTTTCAGATAAGAGCAACACTTTTCCCCTTCACTTGAAAAGTGATGTGATGTTTAATTAAATAAGAAGAAGAAAAGGAAAATGACAGGGAAAAACAACTCAATGATCAGATTCAAATTTCCAGTCATTTCCCTTTTTCCATGTGATCAGCCGAGGACAAAACAGAAGGAATCCACAATACCCTGGACAAACCACTGAAATAACAGACTCTGTATGAGAGCTGCTCTTTGAAGAGAATAAGGCAGTGAGTCTGATTAATAGTTTGCAGTCAAATACAGTAAGAATTTACTTAGCAAAAGACAAAAAGTAAATATTTTTATGACACAATTCAGTGTAAAATTTAAGACATTATTTATAGTTATAGTTATCTGCCTATCTCACCCACTATCCTTCAGCTTAATCCCTGATTTATTTGCCACAGCAGGATGAACCGCCAATTATTCCAGCATATGTTTTACACAGCGGATGCCCTTTCAGCTGCAACCCAGTACTGGGAAACATCCATACACTGTCAAATTGACACATGCACATATACACTAATTTAGTTTATTTATACTGCATGTCTTTGGACTGTGGGGGAAACCGAATGTTTACAGTACCGGGTCAATCGTGCCCGAGTGCCCAGTGTACACTATAGCGCACGTCTCCCACCAGTGCTGATATACAGCCACATCGCTGCTACTCCTGTGATATTACACATATATTTATTCATTTTCTTTTTACCTTTATTAATCTGGGTTTGCCACCGTGGAATGAACCGCCAACTTATCTAGCACATATTTTACGCAGCGGATGCCCTTCCAGCTGCAACCCATCACTGGGAAACATCCATACACAATCACTCCGTACATGCACTACGGAAAATCTTAGCTTACCCAATTTATCAATAGCGTATGTCTTTGGACTTGGGGGAAATCAGAGCATCCAGAGGAAACCCACACAAACATGGGCAGAACATGCAAACTCCAGAACATGGAAATGCCAACTGACCTAGAGGCTTGAACCAGTGACCTTCTTGCTGTGAGGCAATCATGCTACCCACTTCTTCACTGTGACGCCTCATATTCAAATTAATACAAGGTCCCTATTCCATTGTAATTATTTGAGATATCAAACTGGTATTGGTGAAGCACTCTGCTTACTAATGGTTGTTTTTTAAATATAAAAAAGGCACCATTCAGATGTAACGAATGTAATGATTTGGGTAATCAAGCATGTATTGTTATAGACACCTTTGCTTATTTGTCTTTAGAGATGTAAGACATGTCCTGTTCATGTAATATGCTTTAGGCTATCAAGTTGGTATTGGCATGAACAGCTATACCTGTTCACAGGTTTCTTATATGTAAATCTATTCAGTTAATGGTCTGGCCTATCAGGCAGCTATTGATAAAGATGATTGCACATAATGATGAGCATTTATTTAAATGAAGATGAGACACAAATTTAAAATACATTGTTGAAAAACTAGTTACAGGATTTAGTGCAGTTGTTGTGTTAGAGACGTCCACCACTGTAATCACACCATGATGAAGAAGAAGTCTTAGAAATGCTGTAGCTGGTGTAGGTGTAGCAGGTTAATCACAGTGAAAGTTATGCCTTGTGTAGATATGAAAGTGAACTCTTGTCATTGAATTACCCTGTATAAACTGCCTATACAATAAATTTAACTTGTGATGCTATTGTTTTCTAATTATAAATATATAGCTGCATGACAGATTTAATAGTGAATAACACTACAAAGGTAAGACAAAATCGCATCACGTGAGTGCATGAGAAGAAGATCAACACATGACCTCTCTGTACAGGTAATTTAAATACTGTATGAAGCAATCGCTTGATTTTATCAACGTCTAATCACATTGTTTTATCCCAGTCCCATTCACAGAGCTGCACAACAGAATTTTGAAAGCACAAACTCTAGTGTGACTGCAGCCTAACTTCATTTTACATTGTGTTGTTGTTGTTTTTTTAGCATTAATTCACTTGCATTGATTACTTTCTCTATTAGGCTACTTTAAATTTTATTTCAAGTTGTCACTATGTAGAGTGAGTGCATTTTCCTTTCTTCTCCTGGTTAAGAGAGGAAGTTGACCTCTGGAAGTTGACCAAATCAAATAAATCCAACCTGCATGGTTAAGACTATGTTAATTATTTGACAATGCTTGATTTAACTGCAATGAATAGCCGATCCTCCCTGTATGCAACCCATACCGCCCAACCAGCAGGGGCCGCCCCTTGCTCTTAAATGTGAGTGTTCTGTGCTTTCGGTTTCGTTTTCTGGATCCAGACAGTTTTACGACCCACAGTTTTACGGGCTTGTTGTTCCTGATGCGTGCAGTAGGGGGGATAAAAGATACATGGCAAAATAACAGATTAAGTCAACTCTTACAGATTATTAAATGTCCTGTTTATAAATATACTTTTATTTTTTAGGTAAATATAAAAGCTAAGTTAATGTATCAGAAAGTGAGTTTAAATATACAAACAACTGATACACTCACCATACTATTTCACATATACAAAAGCCCAATTGCAAATTTAGATTCATTTAATTAGAAAAATAAAAACACACATAGTTGGATAGTGTAACGATTAACTGCAGCCTAGTTATAAGTGTTCATATAGAGATGTGCTTTTTGTTGTACTGATTATATATAAAGTTGCATTCTGAAAATACCAAAATTATAACTGAAAAATGCTTCTTTCTAAAGTTCAAAGGACCATTTAGCCAAACCTGACAAACAAAGACCCAGACAACATTGATTTAAAAATATATATATATATAAAAAGAAGCTTTTTTTGTTTTTGTGTTCTTCCTATTCCAGATATCTTATCCTTGAACAGTCAGGAGTAAAAAATAACAAGAAAAATAATTTCATGTGATTATAAATATATTATCTGGACCTAAGATAAACACATAACAGACTTTTTTAAATATTTGATTTATGATTTAATGATTTTATGAGTTGTATCTCCCAGGAAACATTGACAGTTTAGTGTATAACAAAAGGACTAAGACATTATTTTTTATGTTTTGTTATTTGCAGCTACAACTTGTGATTCTGACTTACCCCTGTTATTCTAAAACATGCCAAACATATTTAATTACTTTCTTCGTAACAAATGCTGTAACAATAAAAAAAGTATATATATATACTTTTTTAGCAGTTTAGACTGACTTTTTTATTGTATTTGCAGAACATTTCCAGTCAAATGCATAACGAATCTTACAATAAGAGATTCACATTTTAGCTTGACATCTTTAAACAGAATAACAAAAAGAAAATAGGAAAGAAAGAAGAAAAAAAAACAAGTAAAAAACAAGAGCGAGTATACACAACATTTACCACAGAGAAGAAGAGTTTAGGAGTTTGTATATGAAACTTGCCTAATAATATCAAAAGATTGAACATAAACAGGAGATTCTTATCTATGTCTTTTTTTATCTCTGTAAAATATGACGTCTCTTTTCCTAATGATAATTGTATGACCACTCAGTATATTAAATAGACATTCAACATCAAACCAGAAATATTTAACATACATACAATCAAAAAACAAACGCATAACAGTCTCGAGATTCGTTCCTCTAAAAACACACGTCTCAGAAAGATCAGCTTTATATCTCATGAGAAACTGGTTGGTTGAATATATTTGATGTATAATTTTAAAGTAGATTTCACTGATTTTATTAGTGACACAATATTTGTTGTTGTAAGTCCAGACCAAGTTCCAGTTGATATTCTCAAATGGGTTATTCCAGAAGTAATTGTGTCTAAAAGTTGCAGGATAACGAATCAAACTTCTAAGAAATGTATTATTACATTTTCTATCTTTGATTTCAACACCATCTAATAGAATCTATTTTATCTAATTTTTAACTGCTAGTTTATTTCAAAGTATCAAAATCAAGCACATTCATAGCTCCTTGATTAAATGGATTACATCAAATATGTTTATTGAAATAGTGAGGTTTGTTTTTCCATATGAAATTAAACAGCCCTGAATCAATTAATTTAATAACTGATTTTGGTACATCCAATACTTTAACAGAGTACACCAATCGTGATAGACCTTCAGTTTCTGACAAAAGAATCCTTCCTTTAAATCAGTGGTTCTCAAGCTTTTTTCTCCAAGAACCACCTCAGAAAAAAATAGTCTCTCCAAGTACCACCATGATAACCGGTATAGAAGTACAGTAGCGTAGTAGGTCTAATTAAGCAGCTTAAGCACTGTACAGTTCAAAAACAAGGCAGGTTATTCTTCAAATTAAGAATATTTATTATTGTCAGCCACTTAAATAAAAGGTTCAGCCTATTAAAATCAATTTACTGATCACATCGGTGTTATCATATGCATCAAAGGGTTAAAATTGTGTATTTAATGATAATCCTGAAGCTTAGAAAATAAGACACATAGACAGGGGAAGCATACCAGCCTCTACAGCTTCCTTAAAAACTAATAATAAAATTTCAGAAATATAATATTTAAAGACCTTATAAAATTCACCTGTTAGGCCATAATTTCCTGGGGATTTATTATCTTTTACCTTACTCATATTCTTTTGTAATTCTTCAAGGCATATATTTTGGTTGCAGATTTCTTTTTCTGTTTCATCAATACCCTGTGAGAAATGTTTAATATAAGCAAGTAAGTAAGAATTTTGCCACCGATGTGCCATCATTACATTAAATGTGGGCCAGATCTGGGCTGTAAGGAATTTTGCTACCTGATTGTACTTGTATATATTTTTTATTATGCAAAGAAATTGCACTTTTTTTTCACAGAAGATACATTATAAATTTGAAAGTTGTGTTACAAAACTTAAATCACAGCATATTATGTACGTTTATCAGACTCGTAAAAAAGCAAGAGCAATAATTATTAGAGTTCACATACATATTTTAATAGAATGTACATATCACATACATATCAAAATCTCTGGATGCCAAATGTAGAAAGAAAAAGCTATAAATGAATACATTTATAATAACCCAAGGTAAGCTTCATTTGAGCTGTTCAGAAACCTATGGGTGACGTCACAGACACTACGTCCATAGTTTTTTTACAGTGTATGGTTGTGATAAAGAATAATAATTTTTTGTCAAATTATTAAAAATAAATGTATTATGGTGTTCTGAAACCAAACTCTTCATTTGTTACCCACAACACATCAAGACTTTATTTAGTCAATAAATCTCACAATCGGACGCAGTGACTGTCGTAACTGAAGAATGACATTGTGTAGTCTGAACGGGGTTTTAGGGAGTCTGCATCACTCTCATTGCTTTATCCCAAGTTCTCCAGCCAAACTCACTGCACGAGTTTAGCCACACTTTTATTTGCCAACAGATTTTGTGAAATTACAGACAAAAGCCCAAAATTGGAGGCAAATCTGTGTTGACAATCAAACAATGTGAATGATCAAAAACACAATCTAAGGGTGTAGGACAGTGTTTCCTGCATCTCCCCAAACATTCTCCTCTCCCTAATCTTTCTGATTCTCTTTTCAGTGCAGACCATTTGATTGAAGTGTGCAATGTGCACAAATATGGTTATTGGTTCATAATAAAGTTGAAACACATATAGAGTTATTTTGCGTTCTTGCAGTCCAGTAGCAACTCTCACAAGCTGTTACTGGGCTGTGAGCCCTGATCTACACTACAAAACAGTTACTGAAAATCTTAACCTTTCTTTTCACTAACATTTTCACCAACTTGATATGTATTCAAGAAGTCACACTTAGTCAGCCAATAGCCTAATGGTTAGTGCGTTGACACATAGCACTGAGGTGCTCGTGGCAACCCGAGTTTGATTCCCGGCTTTGCCAATCCTTCCCCTATCGCTGCTCCCCACACTTTCCTGTCTGTCAATCTCCACTGTTCTATCAATAAAGGTGAAAACCCCTAAAAAATTATTATTAAAAAAGAAAAAGGAGTTCACACTTAGCTGATAATTGATAATAAAGCGTGTTTGGCATGGTGTCCTGGGAGAGAGCCATGGGCTCCCTCCTGTTAGCAGGGCGAGAGGGGAGTTTGAGCTCAGGTAGATCTCGATGAACTCCCCCGACTTGTTTCTGGCTAATGACAGATAAACGGATGGCTAAACAGTGCTAATTACTGGGCTACCGTGTCACCCAATCTAGAAAAAAAGGGAAGTATAGGGGTGGGAGGGACGATTCTTCAAGACGAAGATAACTGAGGTAAGAAACTCTGGTTATTTATAGTGAGTCAGAAATCATCTGATTGGTGAATCCTGTGTTAGCTGTCCACTAGCTGTGGACAATCATAAGCTTGTGATCCTCTCAAAATTAATTTAAAAATAAAGTTCATGTGAATGAACAGCCAAACTACACAAAAAAGCTGTCGTTTTGAATATACCCATGTTTGTGTGGACAAGGCCTCAATTTTGAGGACTCTGATCTCCATTGTGACGCTTCATGTGAGTGTTGAGGCTGCTTTTATGTTTAAAATCCTTTCCACACTCACTGCATCTAAAACGATCCTCTACTGAGTGATTCTCCATGTGTTTCTTAATGTAGTCTTTGCGTGTGAGACCCTTTCCACACTGATCCCATGTGAACACTATGGTTCCAGTGTGACCATCCATGTGGTTCATGAGGCTAGCTTTGGTTGTGAAGCTCTTTCCACACTGATGACATGGAAACAGCTTCTCTCCGGTGTAACTTATCATGTGGTATTTGAGTGTGCATATTTGTGTGAAACTTTTACCACACTCTGTGCATGTGTAAGGTTTCTCTCCAGTGTGAATCCTCATGTGGATGCCAAGGTTTTGTTTTTGAGGAAAACTTTTCCCACACTGTGTGCAAGTAAAACTTCTCTCTCCAGTGTGAACTCTCATGTGAACATTAAAGTTTGACCTTTGACTGAAACTCTTCCCACACTGTTTACAGACGAAAGGCTTCTCTCCAGTGTGGATTCTCATGTGGACTTTAAGGCTTTGATTTCGATTGAAACTGTTTCCACATTGACGACAAGTGAAATTACACCTAGATTTGGATTTCCGAGGTCTTCCGCATGATGAAGTCTTTTTAGTCAGTGTGGGTTTTCCATCAGTCGTTATGTCTTGGTGTTTCTCTTCCATTTCATTCCATTGATGAGTCTCTTCTTTCAGCACCATCAGGTCTTACAAAAAAAAAAAATTAAATTTAGTATGAAGGCACAAAGCGAGAAGCATGAAATAAATGTTTTCACCCAAAAATTCACCCATAGTGTTTTCACTCATGACTCTCGGTCATGTGGTTTTAAACATTTCCTTTCTTCTGGAACACAAAGAAAGCCAACATTTTTTCAAAATATCATCTCAAGAAACTCATAAAGGTTTAAAACCACACGAGGGAGAGTAAATGGTGAGTGTAGATGACCTTTAAAATGTTCAATAACTGACACTTCTACCTCCATCCAGTAGAGGGTGCTGTTTTTTTGAATCAGGACTGAGTGAGAGTAAACATTGAAGAAGTCTTTGGTGAAGTGATAAGTGCTACATAAGGAAAATCAGGACTTTGGAGTGCTCTCTGTGGAAACTAATTTGAAGGCAGTCAAAACATTTTTTCCCACTTTAAGCTCCTGGCTGACAAAGGGCACAAGGTACTGTTTATAGTTTAATCAGTGAAATTTGAAAGACTTTGTCTATCGGTAAAGTTTATGGTGTGTTGACAGTCTTTTGGTTATGTTTAATTGTTGTTAGCACATATATAAGGATTTTGAATATCAGTGATATCCATATTATTTGTTAGTTTTGTACAAAAGGCATGTCTTTTAATGTTACCAATATTTTCTGATAACTTGCACTACAAATAGGACATTAACGGCCATTGGGCTCTTTATTTTGGTCATTTCATGTTTTGGAATTATCTCTCTGAAAATAAGATCACCAATTGTACTCAAATTAATTCATTGTTAAGGCTGTTTATGTTGCAGTCTAAAAGTCATAAATGCTTTCATGCAATTCATATTATTTAGACACTATACAGTTAGGCACGTTTATATTTTATGCCTGTACAGTGAGACTGTAAATGTGTATTTATCAGTTTATTGGCTTATAAGCATTTGTTTAACACAATTTCAAGGATATGTGTAATGAGTATTGTTTGTTTGTTTCTTTTATTCAGCTCTTATGATAATTTATTTTGAAGATTAAACACTTTATAAACATCAGTCCCTGAGAGTAAAGTGCATCTGTTCAGTTGGGAATGCTACAGTGAGGCTAGTTTCATTTCTGGGTGAACTACCCTTTAAACCACAGGTCACAGAGAGGGCCGCAGCTCTGCACAGTTTTGCTCCAACCCTAATCAAACACAGTTGATACAACTAATCAAGCAGTTTCAGACCTTTGCTTTAAAGGGTTCCTATTATGAACCTTAAAAACTTATGCTGGATAAGTTGGTGGTTCATTCCGCTGTTGAGAAACTTTTAAAGTATTTTGGAGCAGTAAACATGTCAGGCTGAATCATTTAAATGAATCATTGACTTCTGCTGTCTTCATTTGTTCCAAAAACAAAGATTTCTTTACAATTTAAAACAGCATTTTTTGATATCTTTTCTGCTGGAGATACTGTTGTCCTAAAAAACATAAAACATAAAAAAAAAAAACCAACTTACATATACCAGAAAATGTTGGAGGTTTTAAAACCTTGACTTGTCTAAACCGCAGTATACATTAAAAGCAGTTATCGTCCCATGCCTAAGCAGCGTTACACTGTTTTAGGATCTAAAAATTAATTCTTTAAAAAAAGTCTCAAGCAAAAAGATTCCAATGGCGGCGCCTGCTGGTACGTGAAGAATATGGTCAATACTGAGGAACTTTACACTCAAATGTTTGCATATCATCAGCATGCTGTAATCCATTTCTGAAGCAGCAAAAGTCATTTTTAGACTAGTTTGTTGGCCAGTTGTAGTCAGTGCAATGCTAAATGTTATTGTTCCACTAGAATTTGTTTGTTTTGTCTGACGTCGTCCCACAGCAACATCATATAGTTTAGAATACTGTACAATGTTTTATAACAATTAATTATTTAAGGGTCCATTTCATTCAGCATGTTTATTATTTATTATTGGGGGCATCCACCTTTTCTGACATACTTTAAACCAGGGTTTCTGCAGGTTTCACCAAGTTAAATTTAAGACTTAAGACTTTTTAAGACCATTATGATTGAAATTTTAGACTCATAAAGGGCTAAAGGCTATGGAATTTTTCAAATGGCCCAGATGGAAAAGATTTTTATTTGCCCTTTAAAAAAGAAATTAATAAAATTATATATACACACACACATATATATATATTCATTCCTTCATTCATTTTCTTGTCGGCTTAGTCCCTTTATTAATCTGGGGTCGCCACAGCGGAATGAACCACTAACTTATCCAGCATTTGTTTTACACAGCGGATGCCTTTCCAGCCACAACTCATCTCTGGGAAACATCCACACATTCTCATTCACACTCATACACTACGGACAATTTAGCTTACCCAATTCACCTGTACCGCATGTCTTTGGACTTGTGGGGGAAACCAGAGCACCCGGAGGAAACCCACGCAACCACGGGGAGAACATGCAAACTCCACACAGAAATGCCAACTGACCCAGCCGAGGCTCGAACCAGCGACCTTCTTGCTGTGAGGTGAACGTGCTACTCACTACGCCACCGTGGCGCCCAACAAATCAAATATTTTAGATATTTCTTGGCAAAAGATTTTAAATATTGTGTAAAAACAAGCAAGCTTTACTTGTGTCCATGCACTATTTTCCAACATAAACTTTCTTTAAAATAATAATTTAAAAAAATGAACAAATGTTTCTAGGCAGCACACTCAGGGCTGCAAGATAGATTTAATTTAGTATTCTTATTATTAAAATATATCTGAATGAGGATCAAATGACTGAGTTGGTCTTTGAGAATGAAAATTAACCTGTTTGTTCCTGCAGATCTTCATGTTTGACTCTGAATGTTTCTTCAATCTTCACATCTTCACTCTCCTCTTTAATAAACGCCATCTTTATAACAGTGTGGAGATCAGTCGCTTCAGCAGGAGTTTTTCTCTGCATTTGGACACCCTTAAATTCTGTCAGTAAAATTATTACATTTTTCAAATCAGCCTCAAAAATAACACATTTACAAAATAAAATGAATAAATAGATGGATGGATAGACATTGTAAACCAAGATGGAGCTCTCTCAGGAGGGATGGACCAGTGCACGAGATGTCTAAGACTGAAGGTGTAATAATGAAATAAATGCTCAGGAAGCCCCAGCCCTTTTTTTATCAACTGGCTGTTGCAATATAATCCTGTGCAACCTAGGGTGCTTATTGTTCCAGATAAATTGAGTAAGTTATCAAACTGTTTTAAATATTGTAAAGAAGTATTTACAAGGATATACTGAAGTAACTTTAGGAAGGCAATTCATTTTGAGTATGATAGTTTGTTGTTTTGAGTACCTCAGAGCAGTGGTTCTCAGTTCTGGTGCTGGTGCTGGTGCAAAATGAGTTGACAACAGTCCCAAATTAAATGCAGCTCTTATTACTAGATCTAAGCTGTAAAGAAAATGAATGAATGAAGTTAATTGATAAATAAAATGTATTTATGCATTATTTTTGAATGCATCCTCATTTTACAGCTTGTTTGCACGGGTGCCTAAAACTTTGACCAGTACTGTAGCTTTGCAGGTAGGTTTTTTGAAGCATCTTAGTAGTTTGTCTCAGTTTGTTCTGTTTCTTCACATCATTCCAGACAGACTGACTGACATGCTACAGAAAAATATAGAAATAACGGACTTAAAGCCCTGTTTATATACTCACAGCGCCTATAGAAAATGATCATACATCCCTTTACTCACATTACACCCTGCTTTCAAAAGGCCTTTGGGATAGAGTTGTAGAAAGGCACAGGTTAAAATAACAACTTGTACAAAGACTAAACAAGAAAACTAAAACAAAAAAAAACATTAAAAAGGATGGAAAAGTTATTTGAAATGTGATTTGATTTCAGCAGGCTGTATGACATAAAAATAAATTATTTCAAAGCATGATGTTTTTTTAAACACTACTATATACAGTATATATACACACGCACACACACACACAGAACTTAAGTGAGTGTTGTTGTGTTATAAATGTCTCTTCTTGTGTTCAGTGTTTTCTCACACTGGATCCAAACACAGCAAACACTGAACTCAGTCTGTCTGAGGAGAACAGATAGGTGAAGTGTGTGTGGGCGAATCACTCATATTCTGATCATCCAGACATATTTGATGATCATCCTCAGGTGTTGCACAGAGAGAGTGTGTGTAGACCCTGTTACTGGGAGATTGACTGGAGTGCAGATGTTAGTGTCTTTATATCAGTGTTATATAAGAGCATCAAGAAAAAAGGAGGAGGTTATGATTACTTGCACCTGTCCAACTGCTCGTTAATGCAAATTTCTAACCAGCCAATCACATGGCAGCAACTCAATGCATTTAGACATGTAGACCTGGGCTGTTTCTCAATTTCAAGAACACAAAGAACGGACTCGTGTTCTTGTGAAGACGGGTCTTGCCAGGTCACATCGGCAGAACGAACTCGGGAGACCGTGAGTACAGAGAACACGTCCTGTGAGAAATAAGATGCTGCGTTCTTCCTGATGGTCACATGACCCTCGCTCGTCTTTAACCAAAAATATTTAAACATTACAGCATTTATACAACGATTTATTGTTTCCCCCCGTTTCACAATATATATTCTGCATAAAGTCTTCAGAAATATACGCTGCACATCACAAATAAAACAGATTTTAATACGAATTTCAACAAATGTATGTATGCCTTTATTAAGATTTTTATGGTAATAATTAGGCTGGCTTGTCAAAGCCAACCTACTGTTATCCTTTCTAAACTTATTATTATTTTTTTTTTTTTTATTATTCTTCTGAGACTAAAAAACAAAACGCATCTCCTCCTAGAGCTTAAGAGCTATGACCACCAAACTCGGACCAGACCTCCAAACTATTCTGACTCGGGTTGCTATATCTCCTCAGACTGATCCGACTTTCGGTGGTCCGAAAAACGTCCCGGGACCACCGGAAAAATCCCATAGGCTTAACATTGGACCAAACTTTGTGACCTCATAACTCTGCATCAGAATGTCACACAGACTTCTAGCTGGGCTCATTTAACTCAGACTACCAAACTGCCAATAACTGAAGACCTTTTAACTTTTTGGCCACGCCCTAGCAACCACTTTTGGGACCCTAGCAACTGTCCCATAGACTTCCATTGCAAATGACTGTCATTGACTTAACATTGAATCAAACTTTGTAACCTCATAGCTGTC
>CAIGQQ010022367.1:0-28943 GCA_903798035.1 Danio albolineatus
GTTACATCCATAATTGTGACACAATTATCATCAACAAGGACACCTGGTAAATATTGTATTTTATAACATGCATATGTCAGACTTGGTTGTTGTGTACTGAAATAATATATTTATCACATAAATGTTCTATTACTTATTGCTGCTGTTTGTACAGTGAGAATGTTAAGGTCATTGCTTATTTAAAAGTCCTGCAAAGAAAATATGTTTTTAAAAAAAGTGTAAATTTGCCTACAGGATACCTTGTTGGAATGTCTGCAAAACAAATTTAGGATTTCAGTGGTGAGCTCATCTATCATCTCGCAAATGAAACAAATTAATGGGATGAAAAGGAAGTGAACTGTACTCTGAGGAACCTAACACAAGGCAAGTTCAGTTCAATACATTTTATGCCAAAGGTAGATTAATTCTGTATTATAAATTCATATTTACACACTCTACAATGCTGTCTTCCTACCTCAGATTGTGATGGACCTGGAATGCGACACCAGATACTCATAAGTCAAGAACCGAATGAACACCCTTTTCCAGAGTACAGATTATGGAGGGGTTTGCAGAACTAATGGAGCAGTTTCTTCTTCTTGGAGTGCCACAGCTTGTGAGTAAACACTGTTACATTGTGTGCCAAATAGTTTTGCGTCCATGATGACTTTAAGAAACTTGTATTGCTGAAAATGTGTCATTTGGAAACTTAAACATGAAGTAAACAAAATGTTTTTTTGCATTTAGGATGCTGCTTAAAAAACTTGGTGAAGAACACAGAAACATCTTTAAAAGAAGGAAGTGCTCCATGACTCCAGTCTCATTCGACCAGCAGAGGAAACCGCAGAAGGTAACTACACCCTATACTACATACTATTTGCCCCAAACACACACACACTCACACACACTTTAATTGTATTAATTATAACTGTAATTCTATTTGATGACATGTTAATTGGTTAAAAGTACTCAACATTAAAATATTGTTTTACAGAAATCCAAAGGTCCTAAACCATCCAGGATTCAGCAGCTCTCCTGATTCCACCAAGGCTTGAAGTGTCAGCATTACAATGGACAACACTCACTCGCTATCCTTCAACTTCCTCATTTATCAGAGGCACCACAGTGGAGTGAATCACCAACTAATCTGCCCTTTCCAGCCACAACCCAGCACTTGGAAACACCCATATACTCTCTCATAGATCTACACACATTCACTCACTATGGCCAATTCACCTATACCGTACACATGCTTTTGGACTGTGGGGTCAACCGGAGCACCCAGAGGAAACCCACATGAACACTGGGAGAACTTGCAAACTTCACACAGAAATGACAACTGGCCCAGTCGGGACTCGAACCAGTGACCTGCTTGATGTGAGGTGACAGTTCTAACCAGTGAGCCACTGTGTCACCCATTGACAAAACTATTTACCTTATAAGAGAGGCTGACAGACATGGACATGCTACAGGTTGTGGAATGGCTGTTTGCAGTGTTTTGTCTAATCATTCTGCAATGTTTTAGTGATGTTTTTTATTAAATTATGTATAAAAATGGATGTTGTGATGACCAATACATGCAGGTACCATCCACTTTTTGAAATTGTAGTGTTATTTAATAGATGTTTTGATTGTTTGTGTATTGTTTCTATCTGCATTGTGATATATTTCTCTTCATTTTAGAGATGTGTGAAAGTTAAGCTCTGTATTTGTTCAAACAGTAAAAAAGCTTATAAAAGTGAAATCATTACAATTACAGTGTTGAATGCCATTAAACTGTTAAGGTAGATCTGCTGTCCAATGCAAAGTATGCAGAGGTGCAATTTTAAATATTTAAAATAATATTTTGTAAAATGAATTGAATAAATTTAAACAATTTGAATTGTCTGGATTGGTTTTATTTTGTATTCATTAATAAGTAACAATAATTCAATAATAAATAAAAAGAACCCTTAAATGGTTCTAAATAGAACCATCTAACTTGAATTCAAAGAACCATTTGGGGTTCTATTTAATGAACCCTTAAAATGGTTCTATTTAGAACCTTTTTGGGGTTCCATATATGAAGCGATTGATAGAACCGTTTTTGGTTCAATATAGAACCGTTTGTTTTAAGAGTGTACAATGTAAACTACCTTGATGTTAAAACTACATCAAATGACCATCTAGCATATATCACAGGACCTTTGACGCCATTTTGACATAAAGGTAGTAAATTAATGTCAAAATCGATTAGCACTTACGACTTGTTACGACGAGGTGTTTTTTGATGTCATATTAACATCATAGTGTAAATGACACAAATTAAGGGACATATTAATCAAAAATCCTTTTTATAAGGGGTTAATCACATTGATTGTGTGGAAAAGGTGTATGAACATAGCCAGCCTTTAATTGTAAAAATGAATTCATTCTATTTTTTATAATCACACTTGATAAAAACGATCTACAGAAACACTTTGCTTGACTTTTTCTCTTTGTATGTGTCATCGGAGGGATAAAAAACCCTGCCCGTTAGTGACAACCTCTTTTTCATTGGCATAAGAGTTTTCACCTATAATGTCAGCGACAAAGGCATTATAAATATTAGGTTTTAGGAAGCAGCAGCCTTCTCCTGAGCCACTTCCCACATAGCAAAATATCTCTGGCCCAGCTCTGGCCCACACAATTAGCTTTTGCTTGGCCCACATGCCGCAGTGAATTACGGTACACGACTGGACCAAGTCTAGCTTCCAAGCATGGACCATATCTGGGCCAAGACTCAGCCAAGTTAATCACCCATAACTGGTGCTGAACTGGGCCAGATATGTTGGTGTGTTACTACAGCAAGGAAATTGATAAACCCATGAATCATTGCACTTTAGGCGTGCTATAGCCGTGCTTTTTCTCAAAGTGACCTGATTGGTCAAATTAATTTTTTCTTTTCTTGAAAATAAAAAAAAAATGTATTTTAAATGTGGGTCAAACTGGCCAAACTTACATAGCCCACACATCAGTTAAAAACATCTGGCCCAAATACTACATTTTACATCTGGCCCAAGTATTGTGTGCCGCCTTAAAGACGGTGCCACCTCTGCCAAACCAGGGCCATGTTTGGCCCACATGCCGTATGCCAGTGCCGGATGAATGCCTGCTCTGCCAGATTCATGCCAAATCTGGGTTAGAATTCTTTGCTACTAGGGTTATTTTGAAGTTTTCAGTTTTTCACGGAGATGATGTTAGTCCTGTTTTAAATCTGCCATTATGCTGATGCACAGGCGTTTGTTAGTTTTTTAAAAGAGCACAATCTCATAAGAATTTAAAGCGACAGTCACTAAAATGGCACCATTTAGGTCAAAGTCTATAAGGGGTAGTTTAATAGAGCTATAAAACATAATTTTGGGGGTATTTTGAGCTAAAACTTTACATACATGCTGTGGGGGCATCAGAGACATAGGCCCCATTTACACTAATATGTTTTAGTTTTAAAACGCATAGGTTTAGCTACAGTTACGCCTTCCGCCCACACTACCCCTTTTTCGAGCCCTGTAAACTGAGCTTTTTGAAAACGCTGAAGAGGCCGTTTTCATTTTAAAACGCTGCTATGTCAGTGTGGATGGGGGAAAATGGACACATCTGAAATCGGAGGAGTGGATGTAGACATTCTGATTGGGGCTTTTTCATCAATATTAGGTTAGTGCACAAAGTTCAGTCTTGCATCCTTTTCTTTTTTTATGGAAACAAACTCGCGAGGACACATCTGTCAAATCTTCAAAGAAAACAGTGCACTTTATAACGTCATTCACACCACCCGGCTATGTTGTTTCACTATCTTAACAATTAAAATAAAAACTTGATATAAGGAACTGCCTATTTTTATTTCGATATTAACTTAACAGACACTAAAAATGTTAAGGCATCGTGTAGCTACATATTTATATGATCTTCATCTTCACTGTATGCATACTGATAACAAAATGGAGCCTGTAACATAACTGCCTTTTCTTCGAAAAATCTCTTTTGCTGAATATCAGTTTTAAAAATCAATAATGGCTATCATAAAAGTATAACGTACAATAAGTTTATACAATATAGGCAAGCAATCAGTCAAATAAGCAAAATCGGTGTGCGTGGTTACATAAATTGATATATTAACTTACAAATAACAAAACAAACATACAAATGAGCCCAAAGCAATATCCATGGCTCCTGGTGACACAATGAGGTCTTGTAAAGAAAAGCAATAACAATAAACTCTCTAAGGAATTGGACATTATTAATAATTTTAACATAATTTACAGTTTTAGTGCCATTGTGATTTCACATGCTGAGTGATGTCGTTTTTCCCACCGTGTCACATTAAAATCTATACGACACACCTTGCAGAAAGCGTGGGCGTCATCAAGGTGGCTTCTAGACAAAAACTTGAGTTCTTCTGACCAGCTGCAGTTAAATTTACATGTATTTATTTGTTTCTTTGCCGAAGCACAACCTGACTCTTTTCCTTCCATCATGAGTGCTACTACTGACGCAGTTGCTTGTTGCTACTGCCACCGTTCAAGTCCCGCATCTCCTGCGCAGTAATCAACAGCGCACCTGAGTTTTAACGTATGTTGCCAGATTGAGGTAAAATATGTTACAAGATTTGAATATTGCATCAATTGTGTGAGGTGATGAACTTCATTCAAGACAAATATGAACAAAAGTGCTTTTTTTGAAGCTGCATTGGGACGTACAAATTACGGGAGTTTCCCGGGAGAAATAACAAACCGGGAGGGTGGCGGGAGATGTACGTGAAATACGGGAGACTCCCGGGAAAAACGGAAGTGTTGGCAGGTATGTTAACAACTATAGTGAGATGAAATCCAGCGGAAGATCCTTGATGAACTGTCTGACCTGCACCACTCCCATCTGGGGAGGTGCCTGCTGACTGCCTGGACTGCCCGCTGACTGTCTGGAGCTCAGGCGCACACATACGCTGCAGCGCATGCCAGAGTGTGTGTGGTCATGTGATGTGCATTTTCAGCAGTGTAGTGTGGACTGAGGTGCTAGGTGAAGCTAGGTGAAACGCCAGCGTGGACGTGGATCATTTTCATTCAAAAATGCCGTTTTAAATCTAAAGCGTATTAGTGTAAACAGGGCCTTATTTCATATAATGTAAAAACGGGCATAATAGGCCCCTTTGAAATAGATAGTTCACCCAAAAAAAACACAAATTAAGAAATACTGAAGAAAGTTAGCCATTGACTTCCATGGTATTTTTGCTCCTAAGGATGTCAAGGGCTGCTTTTTGCCAACATTCTTCAGAATATGTTGTTTTGCGTTCAACAGAAGAATGAAATAACACGTTAGAACCAACCGAATGTCAAAAAAATGTTGATAGTTGTTCTAAGTAAAATCAACTTTTTGCATTTTACAGTATAGATACAGTATAGAAATAAATCACATTTTGTACTCTAAAAGTACCTGTTGCACAATGCACAAAAATACGTCTTTCCAAATATTAACAAACAACATGGCAAGCTGAGTTTTCCAACAACACTGCAAAACAATTGGATTTTTGTCCAAATGGTCACAAACAAGACCTCACCTTTGACTGTTAAACCTGCAAAAACCCATGCTTAGGGGGAACATTTCAGCCTACAGGCATACATTAATAGTCACGTTCAAATCATCACTAAGGAATGCAGAGATACCCAATTTAGAAATGAAGCATGACATTAAATGTGGCAGGAAATAGATAAGTTTGTGGCCCGAGGTCATTCGTTTTCATTTTTAAACCACCTTTAACTAAAACATGTGGCGGCTCCCATCCCTTCACGGCATCGCACATCTGGTGGGCTAAGCAGGATAAGCTAAGTCAAGCCCTCGGCGCTCTTCCATGAACCTATTGTTTGTGACCACCCCATCTGTTCGGATTCGCCATATCAAGCACAGGAGCAGATGAGTGGGCATCCGCCCGGGACCCCTGCTGTATAGCACCACAGAAGGAATGCTTCGTCTTAGGAAAGCCAATCAATCCCCAAAACTAATGGTGTCTCAGAAAGTGGAGTTTTGACTAGCTTATTTAATTGGAAATGGTGGGAGGATAAATACATAAATCAGTTGGACGAATGCATCTACTTTCTCAATCAGCTTTTGAATAATGAATATTTTAGGTAATCTTTACAGTCATTTGCAATTTTTGATGATGGGAATCTCTATTTATATACCAAAATAGATGTTGGTGTCCAGATAGATGTATTAAAGATGCTTTTGTAAAAATGAAACGGATAAAACATGTTCCGTTGTCATTCAGAGTAACTGAAACGATATACTTATTCTGAACAGTACTTATTAAAATGTATAAAATAATTAGTGATTATATTTCATTGTATTTTATATTATATTTAATTTTTATGTTTTTATTAAACATATTAGATCTGGAACTTGCAGTATAGTTATTAACTTTTTCTTTCATTTAGGCAACAAACAAACAAAACCCGTCACATACATTGTGGTTATATAAAGATATACTGTATATATAACATTAAAATAGAATACAAATATTTAATAATATTATGAATATATATATATATATATATATATATAAAAAAAGGAAAAAAAGAAAAAAAGAAAATAAGTGACAGTTCTACTCTTCTAAAATAACTGAAGGCTCCATCTTCTTTATGCAATCAGGTTGTCAAGTAAGAAACAGCATATACGTGCAACCTCAGTATATTGTATATTTTTAACTAAGGCCAAGTGATGTCAAAGGTCTATAAGCCACCACTTAATGTTTGAGCAATTTGAACCTTCTAGCTAGAATCCACCCACAACCGACCAACCAACTAACCAACCAACCAACCACTTCAATTCAACCAATCAATGAATTAATCAATCAATCAATCAATCAATCAATCAATCAATCAATCAATCAATCAATCAATCAATCAATCAACCAATCAAGTTCATAGTTGGCATTTTCCTTTCATAAGTAATTTTCTACATGTTATCCATGTTTAATTTCTCAATGACATGCAAGCAGACTACCAAATACAAGACTTCAAGAAAGAAAAACAGGGATTGATTTACTTCCTGTCACATGAGGCTTTTAACTTCCTACCTCTAATTACAAAATGCTAAATGGAGGCAAACCCTCCCAAATAAAGGCAATTTTCATGTTCAAAAAAATATTTTTTGTTTACAAATATATATCAACATAATCCTGAAGGTCTCTGGATTCATCCAAATAAAACAAATCTTTCAGGAGACCTGTAGTTTTGTGTATTTGTCAAATGTTCAAGCTGCAACTATAGCTGTATTTTATATTATACTTATTTATTTATTTTTTCAAAAGTGTTTTAATCAAACATATTAGAAATGGAACACGCAGTACAGTTATTAACTTTTTCTTTTGTTTAGACAACAAACAAAACCCGTCACGTACATATACATTTAGGTTCTATAAAAATATATGTATTTAAATAGAATACAAATAAGCCATAATATTAAGCAAATAACCGAAGGCTCCATCTTCTTTATGTGATCTAAAACAGGTTGCCAAGTAAGATAAAACACATCAGTAGAACCTCAGGGATGGACCTCAAGGTCCATAAGCCACCGCTTAAATTTTGAGCAATTTGAACCTTCTAGCTAGAAGCATGAAGCCAATCACACTTATCTTTCTTTTACTAAAACATAAGGACTGTGGTGTAATGCCAAATATTGAAACTGTGGCCTCGACTTCTGTGTGAGAGAAATTTAAATATTAGCTGCCAGAAGTCCTTTCATTTTGAACAAAACCATGAGACGGTGTAGCTGGGTCAACATTACGTATGTTTCAATTAGGGTCTACAGTATATTTGATTTTAATTTGTATAGACTTTGGGCCAATGCAATCTGTGTACTACTTTAAATTACTCTATGTTTAGAACAAACTGAAGAGGAACGAATTGTATTATATTTTAAATGTTTTAGAACTTTTTAGTGTTTTACAGTTTTCGGTTTAATCAAAGAGCAAATCAGATCAGATTTAATCAGACTGAACCGCTGCAAAATGTGTTTGAGGTCTAGTGGTGTTTAAATCAAGTTGTAAAGATATTATAATGTATTTTTGAGGCTGCACTATGATCCCTGAACAAACAAACAAACAAACAAACAAAATAAATTAAATAAAATTAAATAAATAAATAAATAAACAAATAAATAAATACGTAAGAAAAAAAAATAAATGTTCTTAATATTCCCCAACAATACTTTCTGGTGTATGACATTTAAGTTGGTGTCTTCTGTAAATCATGGTAAATGATACTCAATATATTGTACTCAGAAAAAACAACCAACCAACCAAACAAACAAACAAACAAACAAGCAAACAAAAAACGAGACACATTCTAAAATATGAATAAAACATTAATAACATCAATAACATTACTTCTGTTTAAAAGCTGTGAGCCCATTTCCCAATTTAACCCATCTGCATAAATAATTGCGTTCAGTTTACAAAGCACCTTCAGATCCTTACCAAAGCCGTTATTAAACCAACTGAGATTTTAAAGTGATGTTTAATAGATCTGTCCATTAGTTATAATTAAATAAACACACAATTGATTTGCTATGACTGTAACACAATAGGCTTTCCAGTGTCTCAGCTGCACGTCACCAAGTCTTGCACTCTACCTCTGCTTTACCGTTTCAGTGGCTGTGACAGACTAATATGCAGCTCAAGCCTTCAATAAAAGGCGACGACAGCCATGTCAGTTGAATGAGGATTTGCAGAATAGGAGAGCATTCAGCAGGTGTTCCTTTAGCTATGAATCAATTTGAGACTCAAGTATTTCTGATTGCAGCAGACTAAATGTTAATGCACAGCTGAAATCAAAATACGCAATTAGAATAGTCCTGTGTTACATTTTTTTTTCCTGAGCTAAAGATTTTGTGTAATGATTTACAGATTTGTATAGACAAATGTCATTCATTAGCAATAGTTTGTATATCAAAAGGTTTTGAAAACTATGAAAACTCTTGATGACACATTAAAGAATCAAGGCAGCTCCAACAATACTAACTAAATGTCGATTTTAAATCTTTGTACTGTGCCAGAATCTTTTGAACTAACAGGTTTCCCTATTTTTCAGCCTAGAAAATTAATAATCAAATCAAATAAATTATTAAATAATTAAGTTGCTTTCATTTTTCATGTTTTGCCGCATTGCAATGGAACATTGTTTCTAGGCATGGGCCGGTATTAGATTCTGACGATATGATAACCTTAGATAAAAATATCACATGATATTTTCTCTTTAAATGTCTGGGTTAAAACAGACCTTTTTTCCCCACTAAACACAGTATATTTTATTTTGAGATACAAGAGAGAGAGAGAGAAAGAAAGAAAAATAATAATAATAATAAAGAACATGAAATAATCTTGAGGGTAAGACATTTGAGAATCAATATAAATTGTATAAATTAAAGTCATTACAAAATGAAATAGTCCTGTTTGCTTTCTTATTTTCAGATAATGAAATTAAATTTAAATAATGACTAAATTCTTGCAAAAAAAAATCTGGAAAATATGGTTTGGTATTAGTAAATTTGCAATTGAACGTTTAGAAACATTTAAAGTATTTTGGAGCAGCAAACATGTCAGGCTAAATAATTCAAATGAATCATTGACTTCTGCTGTTTCAATAACACAGATTTCTTTACTTGAGTTAAAATGGCATCTTTGGATATCTTTGGAAATACTGTTGTCCTAAAAACAAACAAACAAACAAAAAAAGCATAACTAAAAACATCTTACCCATACCTCAGGAACGGTATAGCAAAAAACATTTGGCAGTATGAAAACCTTGACTTTTCCAAACCATGGTATACCTTGAAAACGGTTATCGTCCCATGCCTAAATGTTTCACCCACTTTTAGCATTTCGTCGCCTTGGAATTATTAGGTTCTATCTGCGTTCTGAATGGTTTTGAGATATCGAGCTTCAAAGTTTTTGCATACCATAGCAAACAGTATACGTGTAACATTTGTTTTTTAAATAAAAAGTCTTAAAATGTGAACAACTTATAAAAAACATCCCATATTGTAAATAAGTTGTCAATTAATAAGAAGATATTAATAACTCAATTTTGACAAAAAATGTCAGATAGAACCTTATAATTCTAAGGTAATGATTTGTTTTCTTCATGAGAGATTGAACCATTAAGTATTAAAGCAGTTTTGGAGGGAATTTACTATGCTTTCTGTGTATAAAATATGACTTAAGTTGTTTTAATTTGACGTTAACACCAAACGTATTAATTATATGAATATGCCATATATGGCACATCATTAAACATCAAATACAAACGCATTTTACAAGAAAACACATTTAATTTTATGGTTTATTCAGCGTTACACGCCATTTCTTGTGGACATCTGTCAAACTTGCAATTTCTGAGTGAAAATTGTCTTTGTGTATGCTACCGCACTGAAGTTTTCAGTTGTGTGATGAAAGGCTAAATGAAATGACTAAACCTTTGTGATTTTTTAGCAAGATAAAATCTCTCAATACTAATAGATTTACTTTCTAGAAATCAGACGGATGTTCGATTAGTCTAAGTGATAACTATAACTCTGTTATTCGCAATGGAAAGTTGGTGCAGCCAACAGCAAACCTTAGGAGTGCTAATAATGACAGATTACCCTAATGTCATGATATAAGTCCTCTTGACGGGAGAAAGAAACCCCGTTTCTGGCCGGCATTCCTCTGTGTTGGTTTTTGTTACAGCTGCCAGTGCAAATTTACCCCTCCTTGTAGGCTGTGCTTGAAATAGGCTTATCTTTTGAGGAGCCTGATCAGTTGACAATAGCCCATTTAGATGTTAAAGCTGAGTGCTGCTCTTCTCATTTCTACAAAAGATAATTATTCCTTCAAATAAGTTACTTCAAGGCTGCTTTTAGCGCTTCTGTAAAAAAAAAAAAAAAAGTGGCATAATAAGGCTTTGAATTATGAGGGGAGAAAAACTGAGATTTCAAGATACAACTGACAATAGACAAAGAAGCACATGCCTGAAATGGTTGGGCTATAGGAGCACTGCGAAACAAAGGCGACGAGGGTCCGGTTGTAGAAAAGCTGATTTATATTTGAATGATTGGGACATCAGAAAGGGAAAATGTCTTTGGTGTATTGATAAGCTGCTCTTTTTAGCGCTGGCGAGTCTTGGGAGAAAGGTGCTATCTAAAGACTGTCAGAATGCACTCTGGAGTCCTGCTGATATCTTTTGTCATAGCTGAATAAATCGTGACTAACAAGGCCAAGGGTGGATTAGCCACACAGGATTAAACAGGTTGTTGCTTGAGGTTTGTCTAACTACTGATTAATGTTTCCATAGGAAAACATGCGGCTGGCTACAATTCGTCTGCGAACAATGCGCCGCTAATGACCGCTAAAAATAGGCGAAATATATTTCGATCGCTAACAAATGCGCCAATGCTACGAGCTTGAAATGCACAGCAAGCGGTCGCAACAACTGAAGCTTTGAAAGCAAGAGGGCCGGGACGTAAACAATAAAGACAGTAGGAAAGAGCGGCAAATATTGCTCGGCAAACCGCCGCCATTATCAACGGTACACAATCGATGCACATGCCGTCTTCAGTTACCTCAAGTGTGCGCGAGAACTTCAACGTAGACTATCCCGATAGCCTCAACGGATCTGGTCTCGTGCTACGCAGTCTGCGGCATCCCTGGCCGCCATCTTTAAGCACAACTGGCTTCAGTTGGCGATGGTCCTCCCCTCCATCTTTCTTTATCCTCCTGCTTTCCACCCAGCCCCCCTTTGGTGTGTTATTTTGACATCATTCGCTGGGTATCGACAGGCTCACAGACGGCTCGGTAGGGAATCGGCGAGGACATGGAGCCCTCGCTGCTGTGCTTCACCCAACGGTGGATCCTCTGACCATGCTTGATTATCTCGAGACATATCCGCCGAGGACAAATATTCATCCCAGATCTGAGGCCTTTGATCTGATGAAGGCCCGATTTGAAAGCCCCCTCCAAAGAGCCCTTTAAAGAAAGCGTTCCCTCAGATGTTCCAAGTAATGAGATTTGGAGTGCTATGATTAATCTAGGCCAATTTCATACACTGAGAGAGAGACACACACACACGTGAAAACACAAAGACATGGACATATGCATACTCGGAGCAATCGAATTAAGTTTACGCGACGATTCCTCCCATTCGCAAATTAACGGAAAATAGATACCAAAAGCAAACAACAGCCCAGCTGGAGTTCTTTGATCGCGCTTTGGGGGTAAAAATGGATGTGAAGAGGCTTCAAGAATCATATTGAAAACTACGGCTGCGGCGTTTTTGCTCGCTTTCATTTGCCCAATGTTCACAGTCCATTCTTTCGGGCTTCCAGCGTTTATTTGTACTGCTAATGCTAATCTCGTTGACCAGCACATTTCACGGAGAAGACTCCAAGAACAATAATGTGAGTTAAGTCTCAAAATGGTTGATGCTCTCACCTGCCTCTCCTGCTGGGTGTCTCCTCCGCTGTGATTTCTGCCGTCCGCCATGACTGGGCGCAGTCGCCTACTTGCCACCCCGGAGTACTTTCTTTTACTCATGAATCTCTTTCTGTTTCTTACAACTGTGTTGCTGAAAGATGTGCATCTTTACTTTATGTTGCAGCTTCAGCTCTGCAACCTGATTGGTGGACGCAAGGACCAGATGATAGACCTCGGAACCCTATTGTAACTATGGCAACAGACCCCACAGGCATGAGTGATGTGCTCCTAATTGCAAAGTAAACATCAGAAATGCGACTGGATATTATCGGCCCAAAAAAAAAAAAGGAAAAAAGTGTGACGATTACAGCGAAACGCAATGAGCTCTGAAAGGAAAACAAAACTGAGCGCTGTTTGATATGCTGCCCATTCTGAGCGGGATGAAAAGGGAAGCACAAAGACCACAGAGTAGCGGTCCTTTTCAAACAGAGCTCAACGCCACTGCTGTTTGATGTTTGGGAGCATTTCATTCATCACAAGCAAACAACAACAGACTGACCACGGTGAAATATATATCTACGCAGCGAGACGAGATGGAGAAAATCGGCGTAGGCAGATGAGAGTGCTGGAAAGGAAAACGTCGAGAACCAAGAAGATGATATTGCCTTTGTTGGGTAATGTTATCAGCTGCTTACCTTTCATACGGATTTCACACTTGCTTGTCTAGTAGCAGCCAGGGTCAGACCCAGCAAACCCTTCCCACAATGACCGATTTTCCATTCTGGCGAGGATCCTTGGTATTGCCTGCCACTTGCATTTGCATTGGCGCCGCCACTCTCAAACAAATTTACCACACACACTTCGTCTTGTTTGCGGGACTTCACATCGTGCTGTCTTTGGGCTTGCGCGGGCTAGTGGTGGACTCTCATTGAAAAGACAGTTTCGATTCCGCACGCAAGAACAGCCATGTGACTAGTGAGAAAAGAAAGTCACTGCAAAATAGCAGCTGGCCATTAGTCTCAGTGGCCCCTCAGCACCCTGCGCTTGGCTTGCTGGGATGGGGGGGCGACTCAGGTGGGGGGTTTCTGGACTCAGGGAGGGAGAGATACATTATATACTCTTAAGACTGAGTGCTTGTTGTTGTTTAGCAGTACAAAATACGGTAGAAACATAGGAGGAGCTTTTATGTGGGAGTTTACATATTTAGATTAATAGGCTTGTCTTTCATTTTAGGAACTCGGATGAGGGTAAACAACAGGATAATACATTTATTTGATAGATTTTGAGAGGTTTTGGGTTTTTGAACATTTACTTTATTGAAATATACAATTTTTCAATATTATAATTATGCTATTATGGGTATTTTTATTGATATTTTATACAAATTGGAATCAATATTTTTTTACAGCTCAAGCGAATTAAATAAATTTAACGTGTGTTGGTGTTACAAATGATTATTGAGTCAAACTTTCTATTAAGCAGAGAATACATTAATTTGAAGTAACACAATATTCATAACAATTAGACGTTTGCATTACATTACATAGAAGTCATTTTAAATTGACATGATGTTTCAAGATATAGTTTACAGTTTTACTCTAAAATTGCACTAATTGATCTTGAATTGTACATATCCACTGCACATATGTATTTGTAATTATGCTCATATCGATCTGCACACCTCTGATTATTAAAAGCAACCATATTCATCTATTGTAAATCTCATAGTTCATAGTTAATACAACCTGTATATAATACTCATTGTACATCTATCTGTAAATATCACCCATATTTTCTATAATTGCACTTTATAACTGATATGTACAGTGCTCAGCATAAATGAGTACACCCTATTTTGAAAATGAATATTTTGATCCATTTTTCAGTGAATATAGGCGATGTATTTTGGTGCGTTTAAACAAAACAGATGTATTAAGCAGATATATTTATTAAAATGATATTTTAGTCACCAGACATATTTCAAAATTGAAAGATAATACAACTCAACTCAAGCAAAATATTGCAAAAACTAATTACAACCTACAAAATTTCAACAAAATTTGTCCTTTTTTTGCTTCTCTTGTTTGTTCCTCTTTTTAAACTTTGTATTTAATATTTTTCTGTAACATTAATTTAGGTGTATTACTTTTCGAACCATTATTGTAAGCTATTTTGTTAGATAAGCTCCAGATTTGGTTTCAGTACTGACTAATCTAATGTATATGCACAAATATAATAGTGTTTAGCTTCCTATTAAAAATCTGAATTTAAAAGATAGATTTGTGAGGGGTGTACTTACATATGCTGAGCACTGTATATCCTGCACTTGTTCTTATTGCACTCCTGGTTAGACTTAAAACTGTGTTTCGTTGCCTTTTACTTGTACAAGTGTAATGACAATAACGTTAAATCTAATCTAATATAATCTAATCTAATCTAATCTAATCTAATCTAAAGTACAAAACTCTTTAAATGTTTGAAATAAGATTTTTAAAATAAAATGAATTTATTCAGTGCAGGTATTTAATGTAATAGAAACAGTGAAGGCATTTCTAAAGTTATAAAAGATTTCTGTTCAAATGAACACTCTAATTAGCTTCCTATTAATAGAAGAATTATAACAAGTAACACGACACTGATAATAAAAACAAATATTTCTCAAAAATGAAATTAGATTTAGAATTGCATTTTTAAATATGTTGCAATATGGGCGTCATGGTGGCGCAGTGGGTAGCACAATCGCCTCACAGCAAGAAGGTCGCTGGTCTGAGCCTCGGCTGGGTCAGTTGGCATTTCTGTGTGGAGTTTGCATGTTCTCCCTGTGTTCGCATGGGTTTCCTCCGGTTCTCCGGTTTCCCCCAAAGACATGCGGTATAGGTGAATTGGGTAGGCTAAATTGTCTGTAGTGTATGTGTGTGAATGAGTTTGTGTGGATGTTTCCCAGAGATGGGTTGCAGCTGGAAGGGTATCCGCTGCGTAAAACATATGCTGGATAAGTTGGCGGTTCATTCCGCTGTGGCGACCTAAAATTAATAAAGTGACTGAACATATAATGCAGTCATTTTAAATGGCATAACCTCATAATATACTAATAAATTGCTAACACTTTACAATAAGGTTGTATTAGTTCATTCATTTTCGGCTTAGACCCTTTATTAATAAGGTCGCTACAGCGGAATGAACCACCAACTTTTCCAGCACGTTTTACACAGCGGATGCTCTTCCAGCTGCAACCCATCACTGGGAAACACCCATACACTCTCATCTACACTTATACACTACGAACAATTTAGTTTACCCAATTCACCTTTAACGCTTGCCTTTGGACTGCGGGGGAAACCGGAGCACCCGGAGGAAACCCACGTGAACAAACTCCACACAGAAATGCCAACTGACCCAGCCGAGGCTCGAACCAGCGACCTTCTTGCTGTGAGGGGACAGCGCTACCCACTGAGCCACCATTGTATTAGTTAATGTCTGCATTTACTAGCATGAACAATGGACAATGCATTTATTACAGTTTTTGTTCATGTTAGCTAACGCTAGTTAAAGAAAATACAGTTGTTAGTTCATGTTATCTCACAGTGCATTAGCTAATGTCAACAAGCAGGAATTTGGATGTTAATTAGGCATTAGTAAATGTTGAACTATGATTAATTAATGCTGTACAAGTATTATTCATTATTAATTCATGTTAGTAAATACATTAACTAATGAGCCCTTATATTGTAAAGTGTGATCAATAATTTAGACAAAATCATTATAATGACATCATATATTGTTAGGGATAACTGGAAAAGGCTCTACTTCCATAGTTACACATTAGTCTCGCATCTTTTCTACAATTATATCCACTTTTAGAAACAAAAATATAGTGAGTGTGTGTGTACAGGTCAATGCACTGTGTTAATATAAATATATTTCATCCATATATTTATACATTTACATCTATATATTTTCTTTTTAAATGTTTACGCTATATTTTGAGTACAGCGCTGCATTATCAAGCTGAAGGAAATGTTTACTAAAATGTACTTTACTAAAATACAGTATGTGTGTTCTGGACAAATGAATGCAGGCATGGTGAGTATAGGAGTTTTTTAATCATGGTAAATAATCTAAAATCTTACTGACCATATTTCAATGACATTAAACTGACAAGCAGGCGCCACGGTGGCATAGTGGGTAGCACCATCGCCTCACACCAAGAAGGTCGCTGGTTCGAGCCTTGGTTTCCCCAACAGTCCAATGACATGTGGTACTGGTGAATTGGGTAGGTTAAATTGTCCGTAGTGTGTGAGTGTGAATGAGTGTGTATGGATGTTTCCCAGCTAGAAGGGCGTCCGCTGCGTAAAACATATGCTGGATAAGTTGGCGGTTCATTCCGCTGTGGCGACCCCATATTAATAAAGGGACTAAGGCGAAAAGAAAATTAATAATTACACTGACAAGCACAAATGCTACAATAATATGGGCGTCATGGTGGCTCAGTGGGTAGCACAATCGCCTAGCAGCAAGAAGGTCGCTGGTTCGAGCCCCGGCTGGGTCAGCTGGTATTTCTGTATGGAGTTTGCATGTTCTCCCTGTGTTGGCGTGGGTTTCCTCCGGGTGCTCCGGTTTCCTCCACAGTCCAAAGACATGTGGTACAGGTGAATTGGGTAGGCTAAATTGTCCCTAATGTATGAATGAATGAGTTTGTATGGATGTTTCCCAGTGATGGGTTGCAGCTGGAAGAGCATCTGCTGCGTAAAACATATGCTGGATAAGTTGGCGGTTCATTCTGCTGTGGTGACCCCTGATAAATAAAGGGACTAAGCCGAAAAGAAAATGAATAATTGATTGAATGATCATTATAATAACTAATAAATTATCAAAACCAAGAGGATGTATATATACAAATTTTCAGGATTGAGTCATCAAACATGTCTAGTATAGTTATAATATAATAACAATATCTATTTTGATTGTTTTTGGCTATTTTGAGGATTTTCCATCTGCAAAAGATGGACAAATTGCTGTAATTTATTTGTTATTTTACAATAAAACTCTCTAAAAATAAGTAATCCAGGTAAACTCATGGTTGTTTTTGAATTGTATTATCAAGGCAAATAAGCTAAACAAGCTGCAAATAAATATCTGACGAAAATAAAAAGGAGAAATATACTCATCAGTTGATGCACTAGACATTTCCAACGCAGAGACAGACAGTACTGCTTTACCCTTTAGCACAAAACAAAGGGCACATAATAAACAAGAACAACACATCATTAAATCACTGCACACCATCTACACAACATAAAAAAACAAGCACCAGAGGAGATTCACAATACTTCTGCTTGGCTCACACACAGACAATACCTTGCCATATTGTTGCTAAGGTCAGATGTATAGGTCATTACAGAGCAGACTGATGTATTATTCAGAGGAGAAATGTCTTCTGAATAATACAAGAGATGCAACCATCTTCCTGCTGGCACAAGATGATTGTCATACGAGTAATTAAAGTGATAGTTCACCCCTCAGAAAAAAAATTAAAATGTTAATTTACTCACTATTTACTTGCCCTCATTTGTTTCCAAACAAGTTTTTTTTTCTTCTGCTGAACCCAAAAGAAGATATTTTGAAGAAAGCTGGAAGCAGGAAAAACAAATGTTACGGAAGTCAATGGTTACAGGTTTTCAGCATTCTTCAAAGTATCTTCTTTTGTGTTCAACAGAAGAAGGAAGCTCAAACAGGTTTGTGACAAGTGAACGGTGTGTAAATTTCCATTTTTACTTTAGTGAAATCTTTGATCTTTTATCACTAAATCTTTTATCACTCTCAATTGGAACACATGTAATTGTCTCAAACAGACTATTCAGACAGCATACAAACAAACTAACATTTTATAAATAATAAATATATATTTTTATTTTCATTAGATATAACTCTTTATTTATTTTTGTTAAAAATAAATACAATTATTATTATTATTATTAATATTGTTATTATACAATTATTATTGTAAATAAATAACAGAAAACAATCCTAATTTCAACTGGAAAACAACGTAGACACGAGTGATATGCCAAGATCACTTAAGACATCTTTTGGATTTATTTTATTATGACAATCTACAAAAATAGAATACAAAAAATATATGTTTTATAGAATAATTTGTCGTCATAGACCCAACTTCAGACCGAGAATTAATGTTAAGTTCCCTGACTCATCATCTCTCATTTCTACTTAGTCAAAATAAGATCACCATCATATTATATATAACTTATATAACACAAATATTATATATAACTTGTATAACAACCTATTTAATAGACATAATTTTAGTTTTGTTGACTTGAAACACTTGCTGCGTGTGGACATCTCAGCATAAAAGGCTGTTACTCTGGTTTCACACCACATGAGTAGCACGCATTTTATCAGTGTGCACGTAAACAACCGGGATTCACACCGGGAGCAGCAGGAGCAGTGTGTGTGTTAGTTTGGTTTCACCAGTGTTGTTTCAGTTGCACATAAAATAACAAACTTGCGCATGCAAAAGGTGGCAAATGTCAATGTCCTCTAACGTCTTTATTCTGGGATTACACTAAATTAATATTGGCACAAAGTAAGTTTTATCTCAAAGCTTTTACTGGGGCACTTTTTTTGCACCGTGCCGCCCCCAGCACGATGCCGCCCTGGGCGATCGCCCATATTGCCCACGCCTAAATCCGCCACTGGCTGCATGAAAAATGCAGGATTCCACATAATTCAATAATGTTGTCTACACAAATCCATCAAGTTAAAGAAACTAATTATTCATTCATTCATTTTCTTGTCGGCTTAGTCCCTTTATTAATCTGGGGTCACCACAGCGGAATGAACCGCCAACTTATCCAGCATGTTTTTACGTAGCGGATGCCCTTCCAGCTGCAACTCATCTCTGGGAAACATCCATACACACTCATTCACACTCATACACTACGGACATGTCTTTGGACTTGTGGGGGAAACCGGAGCACCCGGAGGAAACCCACGCAACCACGGGGAGAACATGCAAACTCCACACAGAAATGCCAACTGACCCAGCCGGGGCTCGAGCCAGCGACCTTCTTGCTGTGAGGTGAACGTGCAACTCACTACGCCACCATGGCGCCAAGAAATGAATTAACATAAAACAATTGCATTTCCCGGCTAAAAATCTCCAGAATTGTGTTGTTTCAGCTTATTTTAAATAAGCAGTTTGAACAAGTAGCAAAAATAAAGTTTGTGTGCAAATTAAGACCATGATATAATTGTTGACAGTGCACATTCTAGCTCAAGATGACAGATAAGAACACACACAAACACAAAAGTGTCAAATAATACTAAGGTATCAATTTCAAGGAGTGAAACGGACTGGAAATGTCAAGAGGAGGTGCTTAAAAAGTGTCAGCGAAAACAGTCAAATATCCCGAGGCTTTGAAGGTGTGTCAAAAGAGGATCCTGTTTCTTGCTGCACGGTAACACAAGGGTTCATTTTTTCCTGCTTTTAAACAGAGCTGGCACATTAGCAAACCCACTGGCAGGGTATTTTAAAGCCTAAACTGCTCACGCGTTTAAAAAACACACCAATTTTCAATAAAAACGACAACAAGCAAAGATAAATCAACAGAACGGCTGGTTTCAGATCTCTGTTATCCTCCTGAAGGAGCGCGCGTCACATGCTGAAATCTATTTTCCTTTGTAAGGCAGACAGTCTGTCATTTTATCCTCAGGATCATCTATCAGAATTGTCTCGCAAGAGCTACCGAGAAAGGCTTTTCTCACCTCAAACGGTGAACCGCTTCACCTAACATAATTCACAGCTGGAAGACATTCTCAGAATTCCCTGTTCTCACAAAGACCGAGCTTTTTTTAAGTCCACCATCGCATGAATAAAAACGCCTCATTAAGGGATATCGAGACTCGGGGACGGTGATGCGATTGCAGCGCTGCATTGATTTGAAGATCAATGGAGAGCAAAGGTGTTGAGAAGACTGAATCAATTCTGCATAACAATACAGTCCTGCACCTCAAAGATTTTACTCCCATCCCCCCGATGACACAAAACTCACTTCTGGCATGAAGACATGTGGTGTGATGGCTTTGATACTTGATGAGTACAGTCAGATTCCAGACAAAGAGTGTTTTGCTAATATGTGTGTTGTCATTTTTGACAGACTTTGACAAATCAATTATAAAAATTACTAAGCAACTCGTATTTTAAAAGCAAAAAACAACATATTTGCATTAGATCGCTTTTTATTTCCTGTATAACATTTTGCTGTGTTGTTTTCATTCTGATAGATCTTACTTATTGAAATGTTAACTTTCTGATTAAACAATCACTTTGCAATATATAGAAATTATAGTCATTATCATCCATCCTGCCTTGTATTAACGGTTCAGGCTGGTGGTGGTGGTGGTGTTATGGTGTGGGGGATATTTTCTTGGCACACTTTGGGCCCATTAGTACCAATTGAGCATCGTGTCAAAGCCACAGCCCACCTGAGTATTGTTGCTGACTCTATCCATCCCTACCACAGTGTACCCATCTTCTAATGGCTACTTCCAGCAGGATAAAGCTGCATGTCATAAAGCGAATACCATCTAAGACTGGTTTCTTGAACATGACAATAGCTGCGTCCCAAATGACACACTATACACTATGCACTTACGCACTATGTACTTATGCACTTACACACTCAAAAGCATGGTATATGTATGTAGTGTTGTCCCAAATGGAACACTAAGGCCTTTTTTACTAAGCGGAAGTTCAAACCATTTCCCTGATGACGTTTGACGGTCGCCAAATAATGAAATAAATGAACAAAATACCAAATAATACCTGGCAACGTCGGGAGGCGCTATAATCACTCTCGTAGGAGAAACATGTGCGCCCGATAGCTCCGCCCCTTCCGTTACGTGTGCAAAGCTGCGGTCGTTGAGTGCATGAAGTGTACAACATTACACACTTCATTTTACCGGTGGAATGAGTGCATCATCCAGGTAATTAAAGTGCACTTACTATTTTTAGAGTTTTTTAGTGTGAACGCACTACTTACACTATTTATACTACAAAATGCCGTAGAATAGTGCATAAGTATGCGATTTGGGACGCAGCTAATGAGTTCACTGTACTTAAATACCCTCCACAGTCACAGATCTCAATCCAATAGAGCACCTTTGGGATGTGGTGGAACAAGAGAGTCGCATCATGGATGTGCAGCCGACAAATCTGCTGCTGCGTGATGCTTTCATGTCAATATGGAGCAAAATGTCTGAGGAATATTTCCAGTACCTTGTTGAATCTATGCCACAAAGGATTAAGGCAGTTCTGAAGGCAAAAGGAGGTCCAACCTTTTACTAGTAAAAAAAATATATTACCTAATAAAGTGGCAGGTGAGTGTATATCTGTTCTATTCTATATGTTCTTGAATTTCTTTAAGATTACTCTTGTATTACATAACTTGAATTATTTTCCAAATTCAGAATATCGTATCACAAACTAACTTACATATTTACATGTGTCCATTCTCTGCTGTGAGTATTTTATCTTAAGCTAAGCAGTAAGACATAAAGCAGATTTGTTTTCCAGAAAGGAAATTCTGAAAGTGTATAAACAAAAAAAGATTATGGAGAATCAGTAAATGATGTACAATTTACTCTATAATGTAGCTACACAGTCTGGACCAAACAAAAAACATTTCTGCTGTGTTTATTTTATTCTACTTTAATTTAAAAAAAATAATGAATTAATTATGTGTGTACTGTAAGAATACTTGACTGATATAAATCCATCAAAGCATTGTTAGTTTAACATGTCTGAGATATCATTGTTCCCTTTGTTCTTAGTATTTGTAAGTTCTTAGTATTTTTGCTTAGTATTTTTTATGAATTAATATATTTTACTCAAATTCTGTATTAAATTTAAACATTTCAATGTTTGTTTTACAAGCTCACATTGTTACTTGTAAAGGGTTCACCAAAAATGAACATTCTGTCATCATTGACTTATCCTTCACTTGTCACAAACTTGTTTGAGTTTCTTCTGTTGAACACGAACAAAGACACAATGAGGAAAGCTGGAAACCTGTAACCACTGACTTCCACGGTATTTGTTTTTCATACTATGGAAGTCAATGGATACAGGTTTTCAGCTTTCTTCAAAATATCTTCTTCAGCGTTCAACAGAATCAAGAAACTGTTTGGAATTGACAAACAGGTTGACATCAGAACCCAACATCAGGCTACTGTCAATGTCCAAGGTCAGACAGATGGTGCTTTTTGGTTACTTTCCAACGCAACTTAAAAACAACAAAATATCAACGTCTCTTGATGTTACAGCTTGACTTCGTATGGGCGCTACCGATAGGACGTCTATCAGACCTGAATAAATGTCAGTATTTGACGTCAATGTGATGTTGGTTTAAGATGTTGGCTCGACGTTAGATTTTGGTCACTTTCCAACACAACCTAAAAGCAACAACGTCAATGTCAACGTCATTTTGTGTCATTACTGGACGCCAAAATAGCATTGTCCTTAGATGCTGGCAACCTAAATCTGACCTAATACTAACGTCCTGTGACATAGTGTGTCTGCTGGGAACCCAACGTTAGGCTGACGTCAATGTCCAACATCGAACAAATGTGCATTTTAGTTACTTTCCAACATAAACTAAAATCAACCAAATATCAACATCTAATGATGTCAAGCTGTGTGGACATTACCTATATGACGTCTATCAGACGTTGGATTTTATGTGCCATACCTGATGAATAAATGTCAGTATTTGATGTCAATGTGATGTTGGTTTAAGATGTTGGCTCGACGTTGAATTTTGGTCAATTTCCAACACAACCTAATATCAACAAAATGTCAACGTCATTTTGCGTCATTATTGGATGCCAAAATAGCATTGTCCTTAGATGCTGGCAACCTATATCTGACCTAATACTAATGTCCTGTTACATTGTGTGTCTGCTGGGTATTCACTTGGATTACAAACAAAGTTCATACACATATTTACTACTAAAAATGTATTGCTTTCTTAAAGATATTGTACTATGTTGTGCTCGACATTTTGCATATTGTGAAATAGCTTGAAGGTACACTCTTTCTGTTCTAGTTAATGTTAATGTTTACAGGGTTCATACACATTTTCACTACTACAATTTCATGACTTTTCCATGACTTTTCGTGACGTAACATTTTCCGTACATTTTCATGACGTAACGTTTTGACATGTAACGTCTACGTATACGTAGTAAATAATAAGAAAAACTATGCATGTTCAAAGTTATTACAGCATTTTATAAAACATGCAACATATAGTTCAAATTAAACTTTATATCTATGCAAAATTTATTTAGATAATGTTCACACAGCACTAATAATGTGAGAGCGTGTGTTTGGCCATGGATAGAAAAGAAGACAACTAACCTATATTTAAATATACAGATATTTGTTCAACTAATTTCCATGACTTTTCCAAAACTTTATGGGTTTTTCCAAAACTTTTCCAGGCCTGGAAAATGCCATGTCAAAATTCCATGACTTTTGGTCGGTATGAACCCTGTATAAAATTCTAGTTCCTTTGGTGTTTGTTTTTCTGTTATTATCAGCCTATTACAGATATTTATTTGCATTTTAGAGATTTAAGAACATCAAGTAAATGAACTAAAATAGAAATGAGAACAATTAAAAGATGATATATTCGCAAAACACTTTTGACTATAGTGTATAGCAGTCCAAAAACACACTTGCAGCCAATCCACAGCAAGGGGCGTGTCTAATAACTATAGGAGAGGTATCAAAAAGGGGTTATATGCGTTTTACTGAAAGTTTTATATGATATTTGATATAAAAGTTTAATGGTATGTTTAATTTATTTCAAGTAATTGGGTTATAATAATTGACGGTATTAATGTTAGTAACTGTATTACCCCTGTATCATGAAACATGTGTCTTTAATTTATTAGCTACAGTTTCTTTTCATATATTTGCTAAGATTTACAAGCAGATATTATATATTTTCTTTTATTAGCAACTATTTAATAACTGCATATTCTGCATCTATCTATCTATCTATCTATCTATCTATCTATCTATCTATCTATCTATCTATCTATCTATCTATCTATCTATCTACCTATCTATCTATCTATCTATCTATCTATCTATCTATCTATCTATCTATCTATCTATCTATCTATCTATCTATCTATCTATCTATCTATCACTGTCTCAGATCTATGCTTTTCTTGACATTTGTGTAAAAGGCTATAATGTCTCACGCAAATTAAATTTATGACCACTGTGAAACCTAAGCACCACGAATATCATTACAGCCCCCTTTTTCTATCTTGGTCTACACTAATATACATCAAAAGCAGCACAAACACCGTCCATATGGGCAGATATCACACAGCGCTTTGAAAATATATCACTTACAGAGCGTTATTCAACATGCACCCCTCGCCTGTACAGTTTCTTTCCTGTGTTCGCACTGAAATCTCAGTCAAGAGCTCGGCGTGCTCAGGTTTCAGCAACAAAAATGAGCTCTTCTTGCCTTCCCACCCCCATCTTTGTGCTGCTCTCCCCCTCCCGGCGACTCAGAGACTCCCAGAGACTCTTGTTTATTCCTCCCCTCAGGCTGTAAGATTGGAGCCCGGGCCTGCCATGAAAGAGCGCACACAAAACAAGAGAAGATTAAAGGACACAGAGATATAAGGAGTGCATCTGACCAAACCATCTGTGCTACTCAAAACCTTTTTTTTTTTACCTTACACTTGCATGAAGAGGTGTGGGATCCGCAGTGCAGGCAACCACATATAGGAACCTGCAACATAAATACGAGCCATGAGGGTTTATTTATGGATTCAGACACAGAGGAAGCAAAAGTATACAATGAGTTCAGTGACAAGGGTTTACCCGCACTGGCGAAACACCGCAAAAACCAACATAAAATCCAGTGTGATTCTTCTGTTGGGTTATAAATGCTGATACGATCCAGTCAATCCAGTCAATGGATGAATAATAAACAGATGTGGTTGTACTTAGGGATGGCAAAGTTCTATTTCTAATACAAATTTATGAGCCTCATTGAGATGGGCTACAAATGCAAATGACAGAAATGGTGGAAGGTGCATAATCTAGGCGATGCAGTGCTCAAAAACAGAGCTTTTTATGGATAAGAATATGGAGTTCAGTTCTGAGATATACGCATATGTCATATTCAAACGTAAAATGACTGCTGTGAAATGGTTTGGCTTTTAGGTGTGTGCAAAATAATGATCTTGAATGCGGTAGGTTTGCATGTTAGGGTTAAATGCTTTTGTAAAGGGGTTTTCAACAGGGGGCTGGAAACACATTAAAAATATGAATACGATTTTCTATAGAAATATATCATTTACAGTTTTTTCCAACTGCTTACACGTGTTTTCAAAACAACACACAATTCTCAAACTGCACACACAACATGCAAAATGCCTCACATATCCTTTAAAATGTAAGACTGCACTCAAAATGCCATAAACACACGTCAGAAAGAAGCATTTGCATCAAATGGCAAACACGTCTTAATGTTTGGATATAGCATGTAAACACTGTTGTTCTAAATCTAAAGCTCTTCGCTCTTTAGACTTATATCTCAGAGCTCAACAATAAGCTCAACAATAACGATGGTCCGGGGCCAGCTTGATAGATGCCTGGGACAGTAGACAGGAACGTTACTGGCCCGGCCTTGTTAATAATGTTTAATTTCCTTGCAACTATTTGTCAATCAAGTGCAAATACAGTCTTAGAATCGAGAAACAGTTTGTGCTTTTAAGCTTTTAAATGCTGCCTTTTCTGTAATGCCGTAAACACCAAACTGCTTTTCAGTTCCTCTTATCTGATTGGATGTTTTGAGCATTTTATTTTTTCCATTACCTGGTAACAACCAGTCCAGCGAAGAGACGGCAACATCAAATTATGAGGCTAAAAGAAAATGTCTGTTTGTAACGTCTTGAAGCAGATACTTACGTGGGTACAACACAACAACAACAACAAAAAAGAATAATTTATATAAATAATTATTTATTATTTATTTAATTAATTTAGAACTTCCATACTGCTCTTTTTGTGCTTGCATAACACTATTAACATTTTTTTTTAATATTCTAGATCAGTGGTTCTCAACTGGTTTGGCCACAGGACCCACAATTTTACATGGTCATCAAGCTGCGACCCAAATTTTTAGGAACTATAGGTTTAGAAATTATAATTAATTTGTTTGTTAACATCCACAAGTAGTGACAGATATATCATAAGAAAATCACAAAGACTTACAAATAAACAATATTTTATTGCTGTCATTTAACAAAATGTATTAAATTATAGAAAAAATACAAAGTAAAAATGATAAATACTGTAAACAGCGGTTAGAGTAGAGAAATGTTCAGTTACCGAACTAAACTGAACTGTTGTCGCCCGCGCATTTCAAAATAAAAGTCCGGTATAAGCAAAATAAATTATAATTTTTTTTTATTAAATTTTTTTTTGACCACGCACTCCGCGACCCACTAAGACAAGTTGAGAAACACTGTTCTACATTCACAGATATTATTTTTAACACATTATTTAAAATATGTGGCTAAGAAATAGCTGTTAACTTCTTTTTTTGGTGGGGCCAGTGAACATTTTGGCAGGGCAAGTAAAAATCTGAGCCACTGGGCCGACTGGGCCAGTACAAAAAATCCTTAGTGTTGAAACCTGTATCTCTACACAATGTTTTACCATGACAATAATCTGCTGAGAGAGGGGGACAGGTACACACCAATGTAAACACCAATCACATGTAGAAACGGAAAATATTTATCAGGGCAAACATTACTGTTGTATACAGTAGCATACAGTAAAACCATAAACATGATGCATGTGAAAATGTATTTTAAAAAAAAACGTAAAGCAAAGGTGTATTCTTTAGGATACAGTAAAAAACACAATTGTGTGTGGGGGGTCTCGGGGGGGAAAGCATCCATTGCCTAAGGAAGTGTCATGCTATAGGGTTGGCCATCATACACTTTACAGCGCCAGGCTGAGAAGAATTCCTCGATTCTTTTAAGAGGCATTTTGAATTAGGATTTAGAAAAGGTTTTTGTTTTGTTTTTTTGGACCAGAACAGCCCGGTGTCCCATCACCTTTGACCTATTTATAGGTCTATACTACAGTAAAGCAGTGATTGGTTAGTGGTCAGTTAAGAAATGAGTGTTTCCACATTTGAGGAGCGTGTGTGTGTGACCATGTGAATAAGTGCTGCATTTTGATTTTTTTGAGTGAGATGTTTCAGAATTTGCGTGACATGAAAAGATTTGTGTGTGAGCAGATGGAAAAAACTGTAATGGTGTAAACAGTGGCATACAAGAAACCATAAAAATACTGTATGTGAACATGTCAAAAAAGGGCTCTACAAACTTAGGGTATATTATACTTGCCAGCGCCAGGCTGAGAAGATTTCCTCTATTCTTCTCTATCCAGGAATTTAGAATTTAGGATTTCGAAGAGGTGAATATGCAGTAGGTACAAAACTACAAACTGTGGATGGGTGGCAAACCATTTTTTTTACATTACATTTTTTTAGTTACATAATATATTTTAAAGTATTACTACTTGTCTATAAATCATTAAATGGCCTAGGACCTCAATACATTACAGATCACGATCATCAGGATAATATAAACTAGAAATTCCAAGAGTTCAGTCAAAGCAGGATGAATCGGCTTTCAGCTACTACGCCCCTCGCTGCTGGAATCAGCTTCCAGAAATGTTTAGCTGTGCCTTTACTGAATGAGCACTGTGCTTTACTCATTTTTATTATTTGGTTTTATTTTTCTTATACTTTAAATTTTATTTCTGTTTATGTAAAGCACTTTGAATTGCCACTGTGTATGAAATGTGCTATATAAATAAACTTGCCTTTAACCAGAACAACCCAATATCCTATCGCCTTTGACCTACCTGTATTTATAGGCCTGTACTACAGTGACTTGTTAGTGATGAGTTAGGAAATTAGTGTTTCCACATCTGAGGAGTGTGTGTGTGTGTGTGTGTGCGACCGTGTGAATAAGTGTGGCATTTTGATTAGTTGTGTTTGGAAAAGGAAAGTCTGTGGAGTGTTTTAAAAAAGTGTTTTATGCAATTGAAAACAGAGTTCAAGACTGAGAAGCAGCTTCTGGTTCTGGAGATTTGCTGTGTAGTTTTGCATTTTGAGTGAGAGGTTTCAAAAATTGTGTGACATGAAAAGATTTTGTGTGTAAGCAAATAAATAAATTATTGTGTTAATAATATTTCAATGATATCAACGAGTGTTAATGAAGTGCTATTACTGTGTCATATCCACAACCAGCCTGGGATATTCTTTCGTTAAAATACAATAATAAAAAGGGGCAAAATTCCATCTGTACGTGTGTGTGTGTGTGTGTGTGTGTGTGTGTGTGTGTGTGTGTGTGTGTGTGTGTGTGTGTG
>CAIGQQ010022368.1:1504-18977 GCA_903798035.1 Danio albolineatus
TGTGTGTGTGTGTGTGTGTGTGTGTGTGTGTGTGTGTGTGTGTGTGTACATAATAAATAGTACAGAATAGTACAGAAGCACTTTTTACAGTACTTTTACGTTTGTGTCTTGCTTAAAAATATTCTTGATTTTATTTAGGTGTCATGAATCAGAGTGCCATATACTTTGACGAAGTGCTTTATCTGTTGGGGATGACAAGAGGGGAGTCCTACAAGCATTCTGTTTAAGAATTGACTTCCTAGGATATTGCTCAGCAGATTGTTACTTCAATGCTGGAGGAGAATTTCCCTGTGAAAAAATATCTAATTGTTCTTATGTTTATTAAAGTTGATAATCACGAACTACCATATCTTAAATTCTTATTATTATTTTCTATCAATTGTCAGTTTTCCTTTTGTATATGTGTGCATGTGCATACACAGATGAGCTGCAGGTGAGACATCTGACATCTAAAAAAAGTGTATTGTTTTGTGTTGATGTATTTACTGCAGATGAAGTTGGTATGTACTTGTCAGCCTTTGTAAAATGAAGATTTCAGATGTTTACATGAGCGCTGCACATATTTGATGCCAAATTTATTTTCATTAATTGGTGTCCTGATAAATAAGTAATAAATAAAACTATGGGTGTTTGTGCCACCCTTTTAATAAAATATTAGGTCTATTTAAAATGAAATAGAATAACAATGTTGTAAGTGACTCTTAATAATAAAAAAAATCATACAAATATTTTTAAAGATCTACAGTGTGTGTGCAGTGCAGAAATGGACCCAGAAGTGTTGTTAGAAAGGGGTATTAAAGTATTTACTCTGTATTTACAGTTACAAAAATTAACATTAAGAAGGCTGCATTTTAATTCAGTATTATTATATTATGAAATTATTTGTAACTTGTTAGTTTAAAAGTAGTACAGACGTCAAAGTAAAACCACCCAGTAGATGACAGCAGAGCAGAGTTTTAATTAATTCAAATGGAGAAACTGAACAAAACTTTAATGGACCAGTAAATAATAATTTATGAAACTGATTGCATTTATAGACGCAATACCTACCATGACAAAGAATTTTACTCGTGCTGGAACATTTACATATAACAGATAAAAACGATTTATATTCATAGCAGCAGTAAATTAAAAATTAAATCCATTATATGATTAAAATAAACTGATTTAATACGTGAAAAGGTTACAAACATATACTTCCCTTTATAAATAATAGCTAATTCCTGCTCTAAATAAATAAATAATTTTAAAACTCAAAGCAGCACAGTATTGAAAAAAAAAAATGGGCACGTGCCCAATACTGTAATAGTCTTAAATCACAACATTTAATGCTAACATAAATATACTTTTATTTTTATTTTTTAGGTAAATATAAAAGCTAAGTTAATGTATCAGAAAGTGAGTTTAAATATACAAACAACTGATACACTCACCATACTATTTCACATATAACAAAAGCCCAATTGCAAATTAATTTAGATTCATTTAATTAGAAAAAATAAACACACATAGTTGGATAGTGTAACGATTAACTGCAGCCTAGTTATAAGTTTTCATATAGAGATGTGCTTTTTGTTGTATTGATTATATATAAAGTTGCATTCTGAAAATAACTAAATTATAACCTAAAAATTGCTTCTTTCTAAAGATCCAAGCAACATTTAGCCAAACCTGACAAACAAAAACCCAGACAACATTAGATTTATTTGAACATTTATTTGAAAAAAAAAAAGTTTTTTTTTGCTTTTGTGTTCTTCCTATTCCAGATATCTATTTCATTAAAAATGTGCAATCCTTTAAAAGAAAAAAATAATACACATTTAAAAACATATAAAGCTCTTTCAGATAAGTGCAACACTTTTCCCCCTTCACCTGTAAAGTGATGTGATAGCTTAAATAAATAATAAGAACAAACAATTGATGGGAAAACAACTCAATGATCAGATTGAAATTTCCACTGCCGTTTTCCTTTTTCCATGTGATCAGCCGAGGAAAAAACAGAAGGAATCCACAAATATCTACAATATCCTGGACAAAACACTGAAATAACGGGCTCTGTATGAGAGCTGCTCTTTGAAGAGAATAAGGCAGCGAGCCTGATTAAAAATAGTTTGCAGTCAAATACCATAAGAATTTATTTTAGCTAAAGAAAACATATTTTGGACAGAATTCAGTGTGAAATGTGTAAAATGTAAGTCATTATTTATAAAGACAGACAGGCCTGCAGAATTATTTTTAGAGTGTTTGAACATGAACGGCAGCCGTTGTTTTTGATCTAACAGCTGTATAACTACATGCTGAATGCTGTGAGTTTGCGTCAGGATGATACATGAGCTGACTTTTTGAGCAATGTTAGGCAGTATTACAGGGTCTGATGCTACTTGTCTACTTTCATAAAATTGGCAACAAACATTTTATTAAATTTAACTAAGTTATTTTATATTTATTTATCAATAGGATGTGAGGTTTAGTTATCTGCCTATCTCACCCACTGTCCTTCAGCTTAATCCATGATTTACCAGGGATTGCCACAGAAGAATGAACTGCCAATTATTTCAGCATGTTTTACACAGCGGATGCCCTTTCAGCTGCAACCCAGTACTGGGAAACATCCATACACTGTCACATTGACACATGCACATATACACTAATTTAGTTTATTTATACTGCATGCATTTGGGCTGTGGGGGAAAACGAATATTTACCTAACTCGTGAAACTAAACCATACTTTTTTACTTAAAGAGCACCTATGTGACACCTTTTGCGAGATTTAAGATAAGTCTTTTGTGTCTCGAGAAGTTGTCTGTAAAGTTTCAGCTCAAAACACCCACCAGATTATTTTTACCTTTTAAAATGTTGGCATTTTCTGCTTTAAAAATTGAGTGGATTAAACTTTTTTTCCAAAATTGATCAACTTCAAATTCTGAATATCTGTGTGTTTGAAAGAGAGCACATATTTTGTGTACAGTGGAAAACGAGGGGGAAATGTATCAACAAGTCATGACTAGGCCCACACGGAATCTGCGCGCGCAGAATTCCGCAGATTTCCGCAGAATTGTAGCACATCATTGATTCTGTTTATTTAGGGTGTAAATGTGTGTAAATGTATATTTATTCAGTTTTCAAATTAATTTCAGTAAAAATATTGATTAATATGAAAATATTAATCAGATTTATTTACAATACAGTTTGTAAAGTACTATTTTTCTGTCTTTTAGTAGAGATTTTGTTCGAGAGACTTGCTTTGTTTACCAAATAAAGTGGATCTAATTGGATTCGCATTGTAAACATTAAATAAAAGTTAAAAAGGTATTATTTTTTATATTATATATAATTTTTTTTGTTATGATGCTCCTAAAATAATTCCAAAATACTCCAAAGAAATAGCAAAAAATGTCCGCAGATTCCGTCTGGCCCTAGTCATGACTGCAACAGTAAGTGGCAAAAAAGTAAACAAAAAAGACTTTTATTTTAGCGTGGCGTGTGACGTCATAAGGCTGCGCAGCTCGCGCTGTTCAACTGGAGTGGAGAAGAAAGGTTTGCGTTAAAGCTTTTACATGATTATAAACCGATTGATTAAAGTTTCAGGTTTTTCACTCGATGCTAAATGATGTACCTGCTGTTGAAAATATTGTTCTAACCCTTTAAACAACTTAGTACGATTTTTACTCGCAGTAATGAGGGCTGTTGTTTGAATAAAGTAACAGAAATGTGTGTAAGAAGTGTTTTAATGAAGGTTTAATTTATCAAACAGCATAATGTCATTCCATTCTAAGTATTCATAACTATATATAAGAAATGCAGTACTAGTTTTAATCAGGTAATTTGTGGCAGTTGTTTCTTGCTTTGACTTACCTGATTTCTTCTTGTTAATTACTCTCATATAAAGAAACTGTTGAAGCAAGTGTTGAAGAGAAGTTATTTTGTTTCTGTTCGTTGTTTTATTTATTTTAAACTGAACATTTTTATTGTTTTGTTCATTTTAAACAGGATAAAGTGTCCAAACGCAGAGAAAAACTCCTGCTGAAGCGACTGATCTCCACACTGTTATAAAGATGGCGTTTATTAAAGAGGAGAGTGAAGATGTGGAGATTGAAGAAACATTCAGAGTCAAACATGAAGATCCGCAGGAACAAACAGGTTAATTTTCATTCTCAAAGACCAACTCAGTCATTTGATCCTCATTCAGATATATTTTAATAATAAGAATACTAAATTAAATCCATCTTGCAGCCCTGAGTGTGCTGCCTAGTTCTCCTAAACACACATCAGCACTCATTGAAAGACAGGAATGAGTTTCTGTCATTACTTGTTCTCATGTCTTTTGTCATTCTTAAGGTTATTGCTTTTCTTGTTCTCCTACTGTTTGTAAAGTGTCCTTGAGCACTGGCGCTATGTAAAATAATTAAGAACAATAAATTAAAAAAGGTTTAACTGAGCTGAGGATATTTGACCTACAGTATTCTCACAGAAGATATCTGCTATTACAGTGATAGTGTTGGCTTAGTACTTTCTATTTGCATATGTCACGTAATCACAATTCCCTTTTTCATCAACTTTTTCATGGGTTTAATCTTGTTTCTAGTAGTTGTTGAGTACTAGTTCTCACAGATAGTATCTGAGTTAGAATTACATCATTATTATAATAACTAATTACCAGGGCTATTGTGTTTCTGCAGGGTCTTAAAAAGTCTTAAGATCCAACACAAAAGTTTGGACAGACATTTGTGTAGGTATAGTGTATAGACCAGGGGTGTCCAAACTCGGTCCTGGAGGGCCGGTGTCCTGGAGACTTTAGCTCTAACTTGCTTCAACACACCAGCCAGGAAGTTTCTAGTACATCTCGTAAGAGCTTGATTAGCTGGTTCAGGTGTGTTTGATTAGGGTTGGAGCTAAACTCTCCAGGACATCGGCCCTCCAGGACCGAGTTTGGACACCCCTGGTATAGACGGTCATTTTGGGGTGATATAAACACACCCAGTCCTTTTTTTTTTCATTAATTTAACAGCATAAAAACGGTGGACCAATTGGAGCGGTTTTGAGACCGATCGCAACTTTGAATTGCCCACTGAATTGATTGACAGCTGCGTATTAACATGTCTCTGTAGTAACGCGTATAATCATATCAACAGGACGTGCGCAAAGCAACTGGGAAGAGGAAAAGGTCTGTTCAGTTCGCTAAGGTCATCAATCATCATCAGATGTAATCAAGAGTGAGTTTCACAAGTTTAAAGGTTTTAAAACAGTGCATGTTTGTAATGAGCGATTTACTTCAGCTTTACTGCATCACCACAGCCGTGTGTCAGGACAATTAAAAAAAGAAAGACGCTTCGATCTCGGTTTGTTGACATTAAATCAAGTTTATTTTGTACATTAACATAACAGATATCCATACAGCAGTGGATATTAACCTGTATCCTGTCACATTTGCTTGCAAAAAGAGTGCAAAGCTCAACGTGTGCGCTGTCTGTCTGTCTGTCTGTGTGTGTGTGTGTGTGTGTGTGCCTGCGCTGTGCGAGAACTTTGTACTGAGCGATTTAGCTGTCTTAGATCTAATATCGGACGCAGCCCTCCATCCTTTTTTGGAACAATGAAGTAACGGCTGTAAAACTCTGACTCAATGTCTAGAGGAGGGATCTGTTCTATGGCTCCCTTCCATGCGTGGAGATTGAGGCACGCTGACAGGCACATGGGAACGCTGAGCGGGGAGGACTAGCCTTAAAGGCCCAGTACCAAAAACAGCAACAAGCTGTTTAGAGTTATAATACACAGACTTCGCAAAGCTATAATCAATAATCTGATGCAGGGGCGCCGCTAGCAATTTTGGGCCCCATGAAAAAATATGAGCATGGGCCCCCTACTACCAAGCTAGCTATCCAAACTTTTTGTCTGCAATGTAGTTATACTGACATATGCAGTTTATTATTGATTTTGTCCACTACTTATCAGTATTTAGAAAGAGAACGACCATGACTGTAGCTAGCAGATGATTTATTGTTCGAATGTAAATGTAGAACAAAAAAGGAACAGTAATCAAATATTCACTGAAAATTTTACATTTCTAAATACACAAAACACCAATGTGTAACTATTTAAATAACTGTACTGCAATAGTGTCTCATACAATGTGCAATACACTGGAACAGTGACAAATCAATAAGACACTAAATTATATTACAATGAGACCCATGAATAAGCCGAGACCCATAAATGATGCTGAGTGCATCATCAGGGGTAATTAAAGTGCACTTATTATTGTTAGAGTTGTCAGTGTGAACGCACTACCTACACTATTTATACTACAAAATGGCGTAGAATACTGCATAAGTCTGCGATTTGAGACGCAGCTGATGGTAACCTCGAGGACATCACTGCTTTGACAGTTTACCTGACGATTGCACTTAACAAAGCATCAACTCTCTTCCTGCTACTGACGGACTGAACCATACAGTGGGATGCAATTTGACAGTGACAGACACGAGGGGCAGATATAAATCGTGTTTTTATTTTTTATTTCTAATAAATTGTTTTACTTGTAATTTAGAGATACATTCATAATTTATATTACATTATAGTACTGTTATTAATTATAAAGCAGATCTCTGTGGGCCCCTAGAGTGCATGGGCCCTTAGAATCGTCCTAACAGAAAGCCCACGCCATGAACTTACTATGTTTACGGTGTTCTGAGAGCTGAGATGATTTTTTTGTTTGTTTGTTTGTTTTTAGGGTAAGTGTGCAAAGGGTTGTCTCTCATTACTTTATTGGCATGACAAATTTTGTATTGCCAAAGCATTTATAAAGTTTACATAAAAATAAAAACATAATAATAATAATAATTATAAAAAAAAACTAATTAGTAGTAAATGGTAGTATACATATAATTAAACAAAAATATAAATATATTATTCAATATATCATATTCATATATGTCATTATTCATTTATATAAATAAAAATAATAATAGATCAGAATACACTGTACATGTAACAATCAACATTTTAGGATAAAACATTATTAAAAAAAACATTAATAATCAGTATATTTACAACGATTCAATTATAATAATCTAGGTGTGTGTGTGTGTGCAAGCGCATCACTGTTGTGTTTATTGATTTGCCCTCTCCCTCTCTGTGAGTGGTGTTTATGTATTGTACCGCTAGAAGGATACAGTCAAGTTTTTTCCCCCAGTGAATACTGCAGTTGTGTTTTATTGTCTGACTCGGTGAATTATGGGTAAATGCTCTGTAGTTTGGGGTAGAATGTTTCTAGGATGTGCTCATAGTTTGTGCAGTGGGTGAGGAAGTGTTCCTCCATCTTCCACCTCTGCCTGAGCTCAAGTGTGGGCAGACGCGGCTCTCTCTGGGTTGCCAGTTCTGTCAGTATCGGCTCGTGACTCCATACCAGCGAGATAAATCAGTAAGTTGATTTTGTTCAGGACACACTGCACTGAAGTCTTTGGTGACGCACTCATTCACAGACGTCACGAGCACTTCAGTAACAAGACAGCGGTCTTTGCTCCGTTACTTCGATATGTACTTTCGCTATTTTGTTTCTCACAGCCAGTCGTTAAGGTTACACTGCTCGTCGCGACCCGGTTTTTCTACTCGTTTCCCTGAAATGCAACAGTTCAGTCAACTTCTCTTTCTTCCAAACACCACATAATGCTGCCCTCTTCAACTCTCCTCCTCTTTCTTTATATTGCTCCATTTCCTTTTTGCCGTCCTGTGGGTGGAGACCAATTAAACAATGTTGAATGTTGTCACAGAAAACACCAACAATCATAAATGCATGATTATATGCTGTCATGGCTTTGCAATAAAAAAAATGTTGTTATAATGGAGGCCAATGGAGAAAACAGCCATGAATATAAGGAAAAGGGAGTAAATTTGCCCAGAGTGTATTGAGTTATTTATTTATTTTTTATTATTTCAAAGCATTTTCCCAGAATATGTTAAAATAAGATGTGCCCAAATATCAGTCCGTTTGCTGAAACACAGAGAAAGTTTTGGCCAAATTAAGCCTCAAAATCACCCCAGAATGGATTACTATGACCCAACAGCACACAAGGGGAAAGGTGCACATTCCAGCCTTTATGCAGACGCTGTACAGGTATGTCTCCTGTCTATGAGGCAAATATTCAGTTGGTTGTTCAGCTGTTACCCCACAACTTTTTTTTCCTGATGCGTTTACCAGTCAGGCTCAGAATGAACAAGTATTCCCTGTCTGCTTTACAAATTTAAGAAAAACATTTTGTTGTAATTAATAATATATACAAATAAAAATAGCCCATTTACAGCTTTCAAATCTGTGTCTTATCAATATGACCAAACTGACTTTTACTGTATGATCAATCATGTAAGAAACTCTGAAAACTGGACTGACACCGTTTCAATTTACTATAACTTCTATGTTAAGCGACTTTGACACAATTTACATTGTAAAAGCACTAGATAAATAAAGATGAATTGAATCTGCTTAAATGTGTACATGTTAATGGACCAAACAAAATATGATCTGATTTATTTTACATTTAATGTGCATCAAAATTACAGTGTGTGTAGCCAATGTTTCCAGTGTCTTTTCACTTTTCAGCTTTTGATGAGAGTTTTTAAGACTTAATGAAAACTAATGTTTTATTTATTTATTTCAGACCTAATTGAAGAGAATGAGGGGAGTAAAGAGGAGGAACATCATGTCAAAATTGAGGAAAATACTCAAGTACAGACTGATGGTATTTTGCAAAGGAGAGATAAGAATCGTTTCACCTGCACTCAGTGTGGGAAGAGTTTTGAAAGACAAAGCACTCTTAAAATTCACATGAGGATCCACACAGTAGAGAAACCATTCACATACACCCAGTGTGGGAAGAGTTTCAACTGCACCCAGTGTGGGAAGAGTTTTGGAAGAAAAAACTGTCTTAAGATTCACATGAGGATCCACACTGGAGAGAAACCATTTACATGCTCTCAGTGTGGGAAAAGTTTCAGCACATCATCATCCCTTAATCACCACATGAGGATCCACACTGGAGAGAAACCATTCACATGCACTCAGTGCGGGAAGAGTTTCAACCAAGCATCAAACCTTAATCTACACATAAGGATCCACACTGGAGAGAAACCATTCACATGCATTCAGTGTGGGAAGAGTTTCAACTGCTCATCACACCTTAATCAACACTTGAGGATCCACACTGGAGAGAAACCATTCACATGCTCTCAGTGTGGGAAGAGTTTCAACCAACCATCAAACCTTATTCTACACACGAGGATCCACTCTGGAGAGAAACCATTCACATGCACTCAGTGTGGGAAGAGTTTCAGCCAATCAGCACACCTTAATCAACACATGAAGACCCACACTGTAGAAAAACCATTCACCATTCACAAACCGTGAAATTATGGATTTTTTTCAGTGTAGTGATAAGTTTAATAAATAAAACTGTAGTAAAATTGTCTTTAAAACAGACAACATGAAATAAATAGAGATGAACTAACCTCAACTCTAGTTAAACACATACTATACACAGTAGTACTAATTGGTCGATAAACAAAACTGTAATTAATTGTCTTAAAAACAGACAACATGAAGAAATAAAGATGAACTAACCTCAACTCCAGTCAGAACAATAAATAAAAACTAACATAAATCAAAACCACCTATACGGTTCTCCCGCTCAGCTTCGTCGTGCGCGGAGTGAGCTCTTATTGGTTAACATCTTTCTCCCGCGCAGCTTAGCTGTAATTGCCCGGTGTGCTGTGTCAGTTCTGATTGGGTAACATATTAAAATCATGCACACAAGAACGTATTCTGAATAAAAACCGAAATAAATTGGTAGATAAAATTGCAGCCTTACACGGTTTAGAAATTGCATCTGCTTAATTTTTTATTATTTTTTTTGCGATTGCGATTGATTGCACAGCCCTACTGCAAACCCAAGTTTGTGCGTCAAGTTTCGCATTTCACTGCGTTGCAAAGTTCAAGCTTGGTGAACTCTGAAATCGCATCACTTGTAGATCAAAACATGACCTCCCTGGACAGAAATTTAAAATATAGATCAATTGCTCACTGTTTTAATGTCTAATCATTTTTTTAATCCCGCCCCTTTTCGAAGCGCCATACAACAGAATTTCGCATGCTCAAACTCTAGTGTGTCGGATGAGTTTCAGCAACTCGTCAGACCTTAAACACAGGAAGACCCACACTGGAGAGACACCATTCACATGCACTCAGTGTGGGAAGAGTTTCAACCGATCAGAAAACCTTAATGAACACATGAAGATCCACACTGGTGTGAAAGAGTATATGTGCTTGAGTGTGAGAAGACTTTTATTACAGCTCCAAAATTGAAACTGCACCAGACGATTCACACTGGAGAGACCGTAAAAGTGTTCACACTGTGACAAGAGGTTTAATCAGTTAACACATCTGAAAACACAAGAGGATTCACACTGGAGAGAAACTGTACAGATCCGATCAGTGTCTACAGGGTTTTGCTTCTTTGGTGCAGCAAACACAATGGTGGCGGCTGAGAGAAGAACAGTTTCATAAGCATCTGGCAAACAGCACCTCTGCGGCTTAAACTCTCTTTGCAAGTGATTGTACAGGTGCGGATACATCTGTACTCCACTCTCCAGTGTATTCATGTAGCTAGTGTTGTTTTGGATGATGTTCTTTGTCTGACTCCCTGAATGAGAAACAAATCACTGGGAAGACACCGCACATCAAAGAAGGTGGAGCTCCAGCAGGTTAGTTTGCAGTATACCAGGGCCTCAAGTTTAGAAAACCCATTCAATTGTCCTGTGTTGCAGCTTTTATTAGTAAAGTTTCTTTACTTTTAGGCTCAATATTCTTTCTACTTTACTACATGTACTTTTTGGAGTAGAATACAAACTTGATGAATATTTTATGATTTATGCAGAGAGGCAGGTATTAAGTTTTACTAAGTTAATACACTGTGATGATCCCAAGACTCCAGACTGGAGTATGTGGTAAATCCTGATTGGATGCCTGCATTACTCATCAATGGGGATATAAAAGTTGTTGTGCTAGCTAGCACAATGCAGGACGCTGTGGCTACTCAGGACTCCTCATGTCAAGACCTTTCATCTCATTGAATCTTTAACCTTATGGTTTTGTTTTGCATTACTTGTATCATGTAGTTAAAGTGTTGTTGTGATTATATCCTAAGTTCTTTATCTTCATTATTATCCCTAGACATTTGTTGGTTGCTTTGATTGATTGTTCTATGAGTTACATTTTATAATAAATAATTAGCATTCAGGCTATTTTGTTGGTTCATCTCTCTTTTATGTTGCGACTCAAACAAGCGGGTCATAACACTTTGTAAAATGTGTCCGGTTGTATCCGAGATCTTGTCCTTTCAGTTATGACCATAGGTGAGAGTAGGAATCTAGATTGAGCAGTAAATTGAGAACATTGCCTTTCGTCTCAGCTCCTTCACCACAACAGACAATCACATTAACTGCATTACTGCTGCCGCTGCACGGATCCATCTTTTAATCTCACATTCCATTTGTTTTAAAGGTTTGCACTGATTTATCAAATGAGTGAACCTTAAATTAATTTAACCTGTATGTCATCTAAAAAATAATATATTGTTTAGTTTAAGTCACCAGTGAGCAATAGATAGGCTATAGCATATTACAATTTTGTTGTCTACATATGATATTACTGTAACGAGGGATGTGACACTGACAATGGAGGTGAGGATCTAAATGCGGGGTTCTATTAGAATGGTCAGGCAAGCAATGATCAACACAGGAGTAAACAGATGTATACGGGCAATCCAGAATCGTAGTCGAAATAACAGGCAGATGGCCACAAGGCAGGCAGAAGACAGGAGTAAAACAAGAAAACAAGGCAAGGGTCAAAAACACAGCAAAGCAAGACAAAGGACACGTATGAGATGTCGGGTAGGATTTAAATCAAACTTTGCTTATCAACACATAAGTGAACACATGCATATACACCTATAATTTACTCTCATATACACCTAGACAATTGAATTTTCAAAACAACATATGTGAAACGTGCGCATATACATATAAACTTGATGCATGCATACACTCACATACACACGCACACACATCAACTCGATCCTTGCATAAATACCCACATTAACACACGCACATACATATAAACTCACTGCATGCATATACACCCACAACAACACACGCACATACACATAAACTCGCTGCATGCAAACTCAATGCATGTACAAACACCCAAATAACACTCGTGCAAACATACAAAATTTAATTCACAAACACTTTTATCACGAATGAGGTTATTGCAAAGCTTATGAAATAAAAAGAATGCGATTAATAGAGGTATTAAATCTGTTAAATGATAAAAATATGTGAATAAAATTATATAAAATATCAGTCTATGTTAATGGACTATATAAAATATATAAGAAATGTTTTTATTTTAAACCTTTTATTTTAGTTAGGTAATGACATACACAAATGGACAGCTAGAACCCTTAAAGGATGTAAAAGTTGAAAAGCAACCGTAATACTGTATAGTCAAACAACTAAACTCCTCTTTTCTATTGCAAATGTTAATGTAGCTTATGCCCTTTTTGTTTTTCTTTAATTACTATAATGTGTTTTTATGATGTGAATCAGAATCAGGATCAGAAAGAGCTTTATTGCCAGGTATGTTCACACATACGAGGAATTTGTTTTCGTGACAGAGCTTCTACAGTGCAACAGAATTAGAGACAGGACAAAAAACAGATAATAAATATATTCAAAAAATAGAAGTAAGTTTTAATTGCAAATATACAAATTGACAAGTGTATCTACAGGCATAATACTATATACAACATTATATGTGCAGCTGTTATGTGCAAATTGGCATGTAAAGTGTGTTGTTAAATAAGTGTATGTGTGTGTAACAAGTGTATAGCAAGTAGTGATGTGGATGTCATAACTGCAAGATTGTGGTATCATTTGTTACCATTTTGATTGAGAAAAAAAATTGCTGATTAAAAGTCTCTGTTCATCACGTTGGTCAAGCTAACCCCCATGAACCAGCTATCTCTATCCTCTGGACACTCCTTTTCTGTTTAATAACTATTACTTATATCTTTACAGCGGCTGGCATCCAGCGTTTGGTGCATTGGCCTGTTTATTGGTGACAGGTAAACCCACTTAAAAAGTGCATTCCTGCCCCCTACTGGACATAAGTGTGTATCGTAACCTGTGACGAATGGTGACACTGTGACACCAAAAATAAAACAAACATAAAATACTAATATTAAAACAAACATATTTATTCTAAATGTTGACTTATGCAGTCATATATTTATTAAACCCATAGCTTTCCAATAATTTAATTGCATTATAAACCTTTAATTAATCTATTTTCATTATTTTACAGATGTAATTCCTCTATTAATTGTATTATTTCTGTTTCCCAAGCTTTGCAATAACCTGATTCATAATAAATAATGATTTTGTTCATTTATGCTCAAAAGTCTTTTACTCTAAAATTAAACTACTTCCTTCTAAAGTGAAATTACTTCCTTTTATACTGAGAATTCATGCATATACACATATGAAATCACTTGCACATATATGTATATACACAACTAATTGTATATATGTTTACATGAGTTTTATTTGGGTGTTTATGCACACATCGAGTTTACATTCATGCCCAAGTTTATGGGCGTTTATGCAAGGATCAAGTTTATATGTATATGCGAGTGTACTGGTGTGTTTGCATGCAGTGAGTTTATATGTATGTGTGTGTTAATGTGGGTGTTCATGCAAGGATCGAGTTTCTGTATGTGTGTGTATATCTGAGTGTATGCATGCGTCAAGTTTGTATGTATATACGCAAGTTTCACATATGTCATTTTGAACATCTAATAGTATACAGTAGGTGTATATGCGAGTAATTTATAGGTGTATATGCATGTGTTCATGTATGTGTTGATGAGCAAAGTTTGATTTAAATCCTACACGGCGCCTCATACGGTTGCCTGAGCGTGCAAGTTCGAGAGTGCAAGCCTGACGGTGCAAGTGCAAATCTGTAGCCCGACTCTACTGCATTATTTGCTCATAACTGGAGAACTCTCAGTAGTATTGCATGACCAGAGGTCAAGTAGAAGCATACAGCTGATCTAAATATTACGATTACAATTAATAATAATTAATTACTAATAGTCTCCACTAAAGTTAATTTGCTACATACAGTGGCCATTTCAATAGCATATCCTGTGGTCATTTACATAAAGTACCTTTATCACTTCTCTCTCGCCTGCCGGCCACCATCTCTGTCATTGGCAAGCTGTAGCCATCTTTTCACCCAATTTTCGATTTGGTCAGTTGCTGTGGCAGTCAACCGATTTCTTCTGACAGCGGCTAATGACAAATGTCCAACAAGGAGACAAATAATTAAAAATCTAAAATTAAGTGGGTATAGTTTTAACTGACACCAAACAATGAACAAATTGCAGTATTTATTCCAACGAACCATTGATCACAGTTTGCAAAGATGTAAATTTAAAGGCAGCTTTTCCATTTATCCCCCGCCAGTTGGTCTGCCATGCCATGTCATTCATAAACAGAAACTCCATTGTCCTCCACACGTTATCTTTAATCGTTGATCCTCCCCTCAAAGCTAAGGTGTTTACCTGTTAAAAAAAACAATTCAACAGTTACACAGTAAAATCCATGTATCATTCGTTTTTCTTTCATATTTAAGTACAAATTTAAATTCAGAAAATGGAAATAGGACTTGTTTTTCCATTATTCATTTGCAAAACAACATTTAAAGTTTTTCAGCTTGACATGGCCCAGGCTAGACAAGTCTTTGTTTTCTTCTCACCGACAGGTTTTGTGAATTCGCTAACTATCAAAGATGAGATGTAGATTCATTGACACCAGTGAAATATTTGGCACACTAAATATGAAATAGGTTCTGACTGAACAACACGTCACTGCAGTAAAGAGTCTGACATTAAGATTTATTTTGCCTATAATTATAAATATATATAAAAACAGTAAGTATAAAAACAGCTAAGTTTAGATATTTAGAACTATAGATTTTTTTACTATAGTTTGTTACTCTGTAGCAGTTTGAAGTGCTTATTTTATCCTCATTGGATAAAACCATTTGCTAAATGGATAAAATGTAAATGTGAAGGCAAATATGAACAATGCAATGTTACAGAAGACATGAACCATTCCCAATGAGCAAACGTTAGAAACACTGACACAGTAAACCGATTCACTTTTGTTGTTAACTAAAATATGAAATCTTACTAAAGCCGTCTTGTAGTGTTCCTGTTGAAGCTGTCCCTCAATCATTTGGAGCTGTTGAAGACTGGAGATCAGGAAACTGTCTGTGTTTATGGTTGGGGTATCCTCTGTTGTAGACAGCTTTTTAAGGTCATAGACCATTTTTACTAATGTACCCATCTGCTCTTTGATCATTTCTTGATTCACAAGAATCTTTTTAACAATAGCTAGGAAGAAGAAGGGAAGAAAGCAATCAAAATATGATAATAAAATTGTATATGAAAAAACAATGTTTCAATACATACCTTCACTAAAATGTGTGTGTGATGCTCAAGAGGGAAACAAGACAACAGGTAAGAGACAGGCTTATTTATGTAAAAGGAACTCTACTTCTGGTAATATACCAACATTAATGATGCAGTGTTTAATTATCGACAATCTTTTCAATATTTATTTACGTTTGATCCTATTTAGAATTGTTTTATTCATTATGGTCAGGAATCCCTGCTGGAAAAAAACTTTTTTTTTTAGCAGGGATTAGCGTGGAATTGACCAAAACCCCTCTAAAACCAGACTGGTAGTCCAGCTAAAACCAGCCAACCACCCTAGGCTGGTTTAAGCTGTTTTTTTTCAGCAGGGATTTGTATTTTTTAAAATCTGATGGACAGGTGAATCGATGGACGTCTTTCCAAGATAAAGGAGTAATTAGGTCTGTGTCAGGTTTTTCTGTTTCAGGTAATGGAGAGAGAGCAGGCAGAAGAGGGAGACTCACAAGACTATCAGTGGACATTTATCTAAAAAATGCTGGAGAACAGCAGGTAGGGCTCTGTCAGTGCTGTCTATAGCTGCATCCTAAATCACTTACTTATACACTATTCTACACCATTTAGTAGTATAAATAGTGTAAGTAGTGCACTCACACTGAAACATTCTTTTATTCTAAAAAGATTAAGTGCACTTTAAAATCCCGGACGATGCACTTAATTAACCGTTGAAAAGAAGTGTGTGTTTGTTTTAGCCTGGCTGGAGTAAAAGCAGTTTATACAGGCCTAATAAGCATGTCAATATAATCAGACCATTAAGAATTTCTTTATGTCTGCAGAACAAACCACTGTTGTCCAATGGCTTTCCTCATTTTTCTTTAACATAATCTATAGTTAACACTTTAAATTGCACTTTAGGCTGAATGGCTGTTCTTTGCCCCTGTATTCTCTTCATCTGCATTCAGCAGAAGAAACTCAAACAGGTTTGGAACAAGTGGAGGGTGAGTAAATAACAGAATTGAATTTCACTGCCCCTTTAATGCTTCTGTAAGTAAAGATAAAGTTAAATATCATTACTGAAGATATTGCTAAAGGCAGGAAATGTGGAATACAGATAACAAGAGACGACAATTCATAGGAAAATAAAACTAATTACGAAGTTGTAGAAGTAGGTAGGATGAGTTAATTACAAGGATGAGATTTGGACTCAGATATTAATATGAAGTAATGTGTTTTAGACAAACAAGTCAAAGTGGATTAAAGTTTTTCAAAATTGTCTTAAAATGTTTAAATGTTTTGATCAGTTTTAAATACTGAATATCTGTGTGTCTTTGTGTGTGAGAGAGCAGATATAGTGTAAAGTGGAAAACGAGGGAGAAATGTATCAATAAGTCATGACTGCAACAGTAAGTGGCAAAAAAGACTTTTATTTTGCCGTGGCGTATGACGTCATAAGGCTGCGCAGCCTGCGCTGCGATTCGACTGGAGAAAGGTTTGTTTTAACGTTTACACAGATATAACACGATTGATTAAAGTTTCAGTTTTTTACCCGATGCTAAATTATGTACCCGCTGTTGAAAATATTATTTTAACCCTTTATACAACGTAGTACTGTTTTACTCATAGTAATGAGGGCTATTGTTAAACTTTATTTGTCCCCGAGAGGGAATTTGTCTTGCGCAAAAAAGTGCGACAACGTTGCTGTAAGCAGACAATAAAATAAACAAAAACAATTAAGAACACCTGAATAAAGTTTGAAAAATGTTAACAGAAATGTGTGTAATAAGTGTTTTAATGAAGGTTTCATTTATTAAACAGCATAATGTCATTTCATTCTAAGTAAACATCAGTATATATAAGAAATGGAGAACTAGTTTTAATCAGGTCATTTGTGGCAGTTGTTTCTTGCTCAGACTTACCTGATTTCTGT